>BMAT01011319.1:163664-178287 GCA_019649035.1 Elysia marginata
GGGGGAGGTGAACAAGAGGAGTGTACAGGTACTAAGCGGGCCAGGTCTAGCTCAATGTTCTTCAACCTGTCCCATGTGAAACCAAAGACTCGAGTTGTGATCGACAGAAGATTCCACCCCGTGTGTTTTGTATCCCGCGATCCCAGAAATCTTTCTGTGCAGTTTTTTTTAAAGCCAAGGTTTTTTTTAGTAGATCCGAGATCTACATGATTTAGAGCCTGAAATTAAAGTGATTCAGTTTTTCTTTTCGTCTTGTTATTTACGACTTGGGTATTCGAAATCGGATAATTTAGGATTTTTTAGCAGGCAAATTCTGTGCTGTATTGAAGTGGTGAAATAATCTCTCGGTTTCATTTGAAGTTGGTTAATCATGCATTGAGCGTGTCATAATTATCGTGTGGCATTTAATTTTCAGAACAATGTGTAGCGGTGGCTTTTTTGGTTTGTCTTTTAAAAAGTTGTGTCTGTTGGCCTTCTGTTTCATTACCCAAGAGCCAATTATTTAGTTATATTTATAAAACTTTCAATCAATCACCTGTGTTTCCTATGTATAATTGATACAAAGTCGTATAATATATTAGGCATACTAAGTATAAAATGTAACCAAATACGTATAAATTCTGCGCTAAACGTGTAGAAGGGTCCTTTTGGATTGATTCGGAAATTTCAGTTTGAAAAACCAATGAGGAACAATAATAACTCAGTACAGTCGTATTGACTACTTTCCTTCTTCAACAGAGCCCGTGCTCTTTTATAGCTTTGTCCGTATAATTACCCGCTTTTGAAAAGCTTTTATTTATTACCCATGGCGTTGACAAAGTTGCCTTGTTTTATTAATTCTTTTAAACGGTTTTCTGGAGAAAATCGTAAAATCGCGACTCTGCTTAAAACAATAATTGTCATTTTTAAAGTTTGATCTTTGTACACGCAGCATTGTTCCTGTAGTAGGACGAAATACTGGCTTTGAGGTTTTATGAGGTGGACACATAGCCTATATAATTATGATGGTGCTAGATGAAATGGTGATTAAAATGACTTTATTCTGCTTTTGTTAAAAAACTAGTGAATTGGGAATAAGAATGGAGCACAAAATTATCGCTTTTACCCGCAGTCGATTGACTTCAAAGAGGGAGTTTGCCAACATGAATGATAATTTGCGCGCTAATCTCATATTAAAAAACGTTAGTTTTTTTAGATAGAATTAAAGGAAATAATGTTTTTCTTGCAAACACTTGGTCTGCATTGTTACAACGATGACACCAATAGTGCACAGAACATTGATAGCGTTAAACATATATTGTAAACTTGCTGTGTTATCCATTAACTCTTTTGAAAGTATATGTATATAAACAAAGAAAAAAGCCGCCATGAAGCCCTAACTCACTATACTTAAATAGAGCTTTATGGGTCTTATTAAAAAAAAAACAAACTCACAAAGTTGGATTTTGACGGTAGGATTTCCATACCGGCGTGGCACTGTTTATCTTGAAGAAGCAATATTGAAGAGAGGTTTTCCAAAACTCAATATTTGCTGTTTTAGGGAAAATCTAGAAAAACTTTTGTAGTACCATTGTAGTAGCAGCAAGTAGTAACAGCTTTTACAAATCAACATTATTTGTTGATGGATAGATTATGAAGGTACCTGTGACGTGTACCATTGAGCTTCTTTATATTTCAAAGAAGAAAAGTTGTTTCTCTTGTTTTTAGTTTTGTAAAACTTTGTAAAAATATACACAATAACGTGGCAAAGAGAGGCCTTTTTGCCAATTTTTCGATGAAAACGCGGTATATATGTGTTTACCATAACATCATGATTCCTGGAAGAGGTGTATTTATGATTTCAACGTAAAGGCAGATACCTAGTTTTAGAAAACCTTTTTTTAATTACTCTTCATTACTTTTCATTTGAGTAATGTATATTACAATTAAAAGCAACGCATCTACCGGTACTGGACCCTTTCTCTCTAAATGTCATATTTTTCAAGTTATTTCAGTGTAGACTTAAACAGGATGTCACCCCGGTAGACTTAACTAGGATGGCACCCCGGTAGACTTAACTAGGATGGCACCACGGTGCAGAAACCCTCCCCATTGGACATATCACAGAGCAAACTGGAGCGCTCTATTGTTACTTGGCAGGGTATCACTACACCGTTAGTTACACTGTCCTTATCTTCGCTGTTCACCCCGAAATTATTTTCCTACTGAGCTAAATATCTTGACACGAGTCTTGTAAAATATTGTAGACATCCTGTCCTTGTGATGAATTGCTTCTCTTTGCTATGGCTTATAAGAAAAATTGTCAAGAAATATACAAGTTACTGAAAGTTCAGTTGAAATCAGCGATGTCAATACATGTATCAGTTTATGCTGTAACTTGATAAATTTTGCTGTGTCTGTTTGCTTTACTTGTTCCGATGCCTTTACTTTGCTCTACCTATTGTAAAACAAACACCGAAGCGAAGGTCAGGGAATTAACCCGTTGTTGGTTGTTGAAGCAGCAATGAATCATAGAACAGTCGTTGCAGTAAATTAAGTAGAAGTTGCAGTATGTCAGTACAGCGGGCAGCAGTCATAGTAAAATTATTAGCAGCAACAGCAGCACGATTGGTTTTAGTAGAAAAGTTAGCTGCAATAACATTAGTAGCAGTAATAGTATCAGTAGTGTTAACAGAAGATGTAGCAGTAGCATCAGTAGTAATACTAGTAGTAATGTTGTAGAAATAGTAGTAGCATCAACAATAGCAACGGTAGTAGTGGTATTAGTAGTATTAGTAATAGTAAGTAGTAGTAGAAATGGTTGTAGTAGTAATAGTAGTAGCAGTAGTAGTAGTAGTAGTAGTAGTAGTGGTAGTAGTAGTAGCAGCAGCATTGGCAACATTATCATTAGAAGTAGCAGCAGTAGCAATAGCAGCAACGGTAGTAGTAGAGTTAGTAGCAGCAACAGTTGTAGCAGCAGCAGCAGCAGTAATAGTAGCAACCATTAAAGTAGCAGCAACAATTTGTATCAGCTTTTATAAATTTTCTACATCTTTGTTGATGGATAGATTCTGAAGATACCTGTGACGTGTACCATCGAGCTGTTTTTCATATTTCAAAGAAAAAAAGTTGTTTCTTTTATTTTTAGTTTTGTACCTTTCTGTAACTGAAATTCGGAAGAAGCATTCCGCCAAACGCTAGTAGAAAGCAAGTAATTCGAACTCTTGTTTTCTTTTTAACTCAAAGGATTTGTAAGCTGCCATCCCTTAATACCAGGCTTGTCTTTCACACTAAAGAAGACATCCTTGCTTCAATGAGCAAACATTTCATGTTAACAATTTACTGGCTTTCATTTTAATAGTGGATACGTTGTTTCCACATCGTAATCAAAACAAACCATTTGATAAATAGACGGAAGTACTACTTTCAATGATGTGTTGAGACTGAGGACACGATTCACGGGCTTTTAAGCTCCTTGATCGCAAGTTTTGTGTAGAAGTGTGAACAGAAAGAATAAACCATCATGCCTGTGTTGTTCAAACGTAACTCCCATTCATCTCTCGGTGGTGGAGGAGGAGGAGGAGGGGGTAGTGGGGGAGGGGAGGGGGCGACTACATCGTCCCAGGAGGTTAAACCAGGGGGACCAAGCAATGGTGTCAACATCCATTCATCGCTTGGCATGCAGTTTGGAGCGTGAGTATTGTTAGAGTTTACACTTACAGTTTTATTATTGCTCTTTAATTCTCAACAGATTGCATGTTGAAAATAGTCCCCGTTGTGTCAGGCTCACTGCTGGCATCTCTCTTATTATACTATTGGTTATGATAAAAGGCCGAATAGTTATTACGAGGAACAACAATCTCAACAAGAAAACAGTAATAAAAATGACAGCAATAATAATATTATTATTATTAATGATAATAATAATAATAATAATAACAATAGCAATAGCAATAATAATGAATGTAATAATAATAGTAATGATGATGACGATGATGATGATGATGATAATAACAAAGGTAATAAAATTAAAATTGGTAAAAGTAGTAGCAATAAAATTAATGTTCACCGCTTATCAACTGTTATGAGGCATTAGTATTTCGTACACTCTTCTGTAGTCTTGATGGGTACATAACTATATTTTTCTGTAGCTGCGTATTAAAATGTAATTACATCTCCTCTTTTTCTTTTATTTCTGTCTGTCGAAATGAGATTGAATCTTGATGTTACCCTCTCTTTCTCTTTTTTTTTCTACGTTTCTCAACCCCAAACCCTATGCCGTATTTCTACGTCGTCTTTCTGTCTCGCTCTTAATCTTGCATCTATTAGAATTTTTTGCGAGTGAGTGATCTTAAAAATGATACATATTGTACACGAAGTTATGAACCATCTGTTATATTTTTTTTCAGTGTGTAATGCTTAGTTTCTGATGGCGCTTGTAATACGTAGCGTTTGAAAGAATTTCAACACTTCGGTGGTGTTTTTTTTTATCTTTTTTTTCATAACTGCTGCGTCATATTTTTGCTCGCGCTATTCATTAATTTTTTAAACGAGGATGTAAAAGTTGAAAAAAGTCATTGCCGTAAGTCCAATTTGTTTAGACAATGGTTGTCTGCTCTTAGGTGCCGCTTTTTTCGTCTTTTTTTTCTTGAAACAAAAATAATGTCAGCCTGACAACCGTGTTTATTATTTAATTATCTCTACTCTGCTCCTTTGTCCCACATCACATAAATATATATCTCTATATCTTTCCTGTCTATTTATATTTGTCTCTCATTTTCCTGGTTTTTTTTCTGCCCTCTCCCCTCTCTTAGTCTCAATACCACTCTTTCTTTAATATTGACCCCTGATTAATTTTTTTCTTGCATGCGGTTATACCCCCCCCCCACACACACACATTATACGCACCATTAATAGATAATTACATACACCATAACAGAGTGTTTCCATTTCAAATTTAAAACCAAAAGTACATTGGAATTCACGGATTGGGAGCGTGGACCCCTTTTTCGTTGCCACACAGAGATGCAAGTTTTACCGTACGGTTGTTGCCAGGAAAATGTTTTTTTGAATAGTATTTTCTTGCATTTTTCTTTATGTCTTAAGTCGTAAATTTAAAACTCTCGAAATTCAATGAAATTATTCAAAGTTGAATCGTCTCCCTGTTTGTGTAAGTTTTTAACTATAAGATTCAGACAAAGGTTAATATTTAAAGTCATAGAAAATCAAGCATCTTTGTAATGACAGCGTTTAATTCTGAACAATTAACCATAACTATTTCTTGGAGTAATATTATTCAGTGGAGTGAAAAAGAAACATGATAAGATTATGCATCTTCGTTTATCTATGTATTTTCTCAAATTTTTGATTTTCGGGTATCAATTTTAATTTATGTATTTCGTGAAGCTCTTAAAACCTTTTGGAACCACCCCCCTTAAAAACAAATAAAAAAAAACTAAAACAAAACAAAAAAGCAAAAAAAAAAATGTACAACAAACTAAGAGTAAGAGGTGTATTTCCTGAATAATTTTCCCAACCATGTAAAATCTAAACCACGCGTGCTATATGTAAGGATTTTCGCACACATAAGCATCAAATTCTTTTTCAAATTTTTCTTAACAATTTAGTGGCTTTGTGCCGAGCATTTAAATATTGGCATCCATTTTGTCGGAAGCTTGTTGAAGCCAAACGGTTGGCACAATGGACGTCTCATCAGCATACCAAAGGTTTTCAAGACATGACACCCTTGTAGTCATTACGTTTTCTGTTCTTTTGGAAAAGATCATAATGCATTTATGGGTTGGATATTCACCGACAGTGAGACTTGCATGTAGTTCTGAGATTCTGAAACAAAGCGTCAGTCATCCAAACGGAGAGACTTTGATGAGCCGCGTCCAGAGAACGTGCATCGAAAGCCATGGGCTCTCGAAAGTCATGGGCATGATCGTTTTTTTTCACCTGGATGATGAGATTTTGCGCTGGCCCGTGCTTAAAGGTACTACAATCAATGCTCAGTACTACAAAAGATGCTGCAAGACAATCTCAGACCTGATATTCAGAAGAAACGACCTTGATTGTTAGAACCAGGCATTATTGTAGGTCACCAAGACAATTCGCCAGTCGACACGGCCTGGGCAGGGACAGACGTTTAAGCGGGCTATGAGTGGGAATGGCTATTCACATAATCTTGCCTTTTGAGACATCCACCTATCTCAAAAAATGAAAGAACACCTTCACGGTCTGCGATTTGAGACAGCCGGGGACGTACCGTAATTCAGGCAACGAATGTGGCAATAAAGATCCCTGGACAGAATAGTACCCATATGTCTCTGCTGCGTTTGTAGGCTGATTACGGCGGATGCAGAAATGTGTCAAGGATGGTCGTTGTTACGTTGAATAGAACAGATATTAAAATTAAATTGTTGTAACTTTCTTTATGCCTTGTGGTTATTGATTTACAGAGGTAGAAACTTGTTTATGACAAAGACCTGGTATGAATCTTCTTCTTCTTCTTCTTCTTCTTCTTCTTCTTCTTCTTCTTCTTCTTCTTCTTCTTCTTCTCCTTCTTCTTCTTATTCTGCTTCTTCTTCGTCGTCGTCTTCTTCTTACTACTACTACAACTACTACTACTACTACTACTGCTACTACTACTACTTCTACTATTATTGGTGTTATTATTATTATCATGATCATTATTATTATTATTATAAAAATATCAGACAAAAGCCCGCCGAGCCAGATGAGCGAGAGCGTGTCCTGGCCGGCAAGACACAGACTCACACGATCACGATGAACGAGAGGAAAAGAAAGGAAGAGTTTCAGCGCAAGATGGAGGCCGCCACGGTCATACAGAGGTCTTGGAGAAGGTAATGGGTGTATGTGTCTTGTTTCAGCGAGTATGAAAGGTGGCTGTGAGCGCCAATGAGCGAGAGGATTGTTAAAAAAGAGTATGGAAGACAGAGAAACAATCGTACACGTACTTTGTAATACTTCCTTCCACGTAAAAATTTGTACAATTCATGTACATCGCCATGTACCAAAAGCTTGTACCTTCCATTTTGGAAATCGTAACTCGGTTCAAAAGTTGCTGAATGAAAAAGAACACACGCACAGACAAGTATGAGGTTTCTGAAATCTTTTAGCTACCCCCTCCCCCCACCCCCCAAAAAAGTGACATTGGAAATATCATTGTAGGTTACAGTCATAGTTTTGACAGAACCATTGTTTTGTATTTGACAGCATTAAATTTTTCTATGATCTAAGCAAGTTTGCTTTGATATATTGATGAGATGACTAAATGAGATTGTTATGCTGATGGAAAGTTTTACTTCATTTGACCTTCTTAATATATAATTATGCTCTTTTCCCACCTAAAATTACCTCCTGCCCCTTTATTTACTTGGAACAATGGTAGTACTTGTAGGTTCTGATTTGACGAGCTTAGCTGTTATCGTCAGTATATGGGTATTATTTTCATTGAACCAAATCCAGAGGGCTTATGCTCCTTGTGATTGTAAGTTTGTTAAAAATAAAATGCTCTTTTTAAATGGGCCATCTCATAAGTATAAACATTATCTAAATTCGAGAACTTGTACATAATTTTTTTTGTAATAATTAAGAAGATAATAAAATTTTTTATGCATTATTATTTTATTGTTGTTTATTATTGCGTATTTTGTTTTGTTCACAGGCATAACAAGACCAGAGCGTGAGTAGATAGTTATCGTAACGTATATTTTTAAAGTGCATACTATTATACTATTATAATGTATAAATCCCTCCCAAGAAATTTGGCTTCTTTACTCAGCGTATCTGTGTCGCCACATAGGAGATCCTCTAATGCCCCAGCAGACCAAAAAATTTGAAAGCAATTTTACACCCATATGCATGGCAAGAATTGCCTGTAGCTGGGTACCCACTTTACAGGTGGGTGGACTGAAGAAAGTTAGGATCAATTGCTATGCCAAGGCAATTGCAATATGGCATCGTCGGGAATCAAACCCGCGACCTCCAAATCTCGATCCCGACGCGCTAACCACTCTGCCATGCTGCCTCCATACAGACAGAAGTAGAAGAGATGTGTTTTTTTCTTTTTTTTTGTAGTATTTTCATCTAGTCGATTCCTTTTTTCTTTTAATGCTCATGAACGAGAGGGGAAAGGTTCGTACCAGTTGAGATAAGATATAAATCATGGTTTTTTCATACCTTTTGTATTCAATTCAAGACACTGTTTTCACGCGGATGTAGCTCGATTCTCTATGTGGTTTCTTTTCGTCTTCCCTTTTAGAAAGCAAAGACGAGAAATCTACTGTACACACTTTCTTTGACAAGCATTTGTGTTAACTGACGCATTATCAATAATAATACAGTGTACATTTAGAAGCTTCAAAAATGAATAAAAAAAGAGTTTTCATGCCGCCCATCAAGTTCAAGTCATTTGCTCTTTACGTGTTTGTTTGTCTCTGTATGGGTGTGTGTGTGTGTGTGTCTGTCTCTCACTCTCTCTCTGTTTGCATTTCTTTGTGCGACGTTATTGTCTGTTATTTGTTGCTTCTATCTCTCTCTGCCTCTCTCTTCTTTTTCTCGGGGGCCTAGATAGCTCAGTTGGTAGTGGCTTCGCTCCGTGGCCAAGAGATCGCGGGTTCGAAACACAGCCGAGCACAGTCCGGGCCCCTACTGGTTGGGTCGGTGTCAGTATAATGTGACCGGCTGAGGCTAAGTCATGGTATCCCCGCTAGTCTCTGGCCCGTAAAATATCATTGGGACCCAAGCCCTGAGAGCACCTTTGAAGTGGAATTGGGCTTGTAAAAATACCCTTCAAACAAACTCTTCTTTTTCTCGGTGTGAGTCTCTCACATCCACCCCCCTCGTTTCTTACTCTAAAATTCTATTTGTCTTTCCCATGTTTTCAACTGGAAAACACGCCTGAATTTTTTCCACTCTTCCGCGGTCATTAAACAGAAACTTATTATAGAACCTGGTGGAAGTCTTTGTTAACCTGAAACCTTTATGACACTTCTATCTTGTTTTGTAAATCACAATGTATTCAAGTAAATTCAACTAGGGTTTAAAGTCAAACCCTTTTTTTATTCCCTCACTGCTGGTTTTATCTGGACCTTCTGTCTATTCAGGCATAAGGTTACAACTTGAAATTTTTATTATTCGTCACTATATCCATATAATTAAATAAACAACTTGAGGAACGTTTACCCATTTTCAAACTTTCCAATTAAGGCATAAATTTTACCTGCAGATGAACAGAAGAACCAATTGCTGATTTTTTTTAAACTGTTAAAAAATCAGCGATTCTTGTCATTGGCCTAAATTTGTTCCTTTTTCTTTTTGGAAAAAAATTTTATAAGCCTTTATTGTGTAAATATAAAGTATTCGTTCCTCCAGTAACTAAAACGCCTGCTGGCCTGCTTTACTAAATAGGCTGTGAAACCACCTTGGCAGATTGGAGACCTGCGTTTAGTAATGTGGTGTGACGTGACCAGGTTAATCAAACTGACCAAAGAATATTTTTCTACCATCTGTCTAGATGGAAGCGACACCGAGACATGCTTATGGACTGTAGCAAGATGTCTGTCCACAAAAAGAGACTGAGAGCCACCCAGGAGGAATGGGAGAGACAGATCGCAGCACTCACCATCCAGCTGGCCTGGCGGAAATTCTTCAGGTACGGGCACAGCCTTGGTTGGTACATGTATAATCAGAGGTTCAGTTTTTTTCTCCTTGTCTAGTATTATTAGGCAGTTCTATGTATGGTCTTTGTCACTCAAAAGAATTGACCAGTTGTAACTTCTCCTAAGAACCAAGACAGAATGTGTTAAAAAAGTTACTTAGCTTCTTCCGTTTTTCTCAGTGATCCTGCCACGGTTGGCACAAAAATTCTTTATAACTCTTGTGAGCAAACAGTTTCCACAGGGGTTTATCATCTCCCATAAGTGATTGGACCATGATTTTACGACTGCATTAACTTTTACTTAAAGCTTACAATTCAGCTGCGGAAAGATCGCAAATTAATGACCAGAAAAGGGAGAAAGGTGGTTGCTTGAAACGTTGGTGTAGATTTTTTTTAAGCTTAGAAACAAATGAACCACAGTGACAAGGTTGTGAGGAGAATTTGTGGTCCCAAGTCTGTTTGAGATTTTACATTACATTTGTTCCTCTGTGGAGAGGGTTGAACAGCGAGTATATATGAAATGAGATTATGGATCTACTCTGTGTGAACTCAGTAATAAAGCAATTGAACAAACATGTTCGTTCCCTCTGTTCGTAGATACATCATTTTGTCCTAAATCTAATCGGTGAAGACCCATGGCTTGCTAATATACAATATATTGTATCGTCTTCAAAATTTGACAGTTCAGTAAATCTTGTGTCTTTCTTTACAATTATTACGATTGCAAACAATGGTGTTGAACTGTTAAATGATCTGTTTTCAACTGGCTAGATGGTCAGTGTGAAACTCAATGGTATTTCTTTATTTTTGTTTCAGCTATCTGTTTGCCTGTCTGTCTGTATGTTTTCATCTTCATCTGTGGATACATTCTCCATTTATTCAGTGTTTATTCCAATCATTTCTCGTTCATTGTTTTTTTTTTCTTCTCCTCTCTAATACTGTCTCACCATCTGCTTGTTTATTGTTTATATACCATCTTCCAATTATATTTTTCCTCTCTCTGGGCATCTCTCTCTCTCTTTACTTTCTGTCTGTTCTTCACTCCTTTTTTTTTACTTTGTTCCCCTGTATTAATTATTATGTACTAACTTTCTCTCTCTTTCTCTATCTTTGTATCTGTAACTCACTTGTTAACTGTGTCTTACTTAGTATCTCATTCAACATACTCAACGACACAGAGCTGTCACCTTCTCTTTCTTTGTGCTCTCTCTCTCTCTCTCTCTCTCTCTCTCTCTCTCTCTCTTTCTTCATAAAGACCCGATTGTCCTTAGTCAGGTAAGTTACTTATCCATGTAATGTTCTCAATGCTATTCTTCAGACGGAAACTGCTGCGAGCCCTACATCCCAACAGAAGACAACTCTTGATGTGGGACCCTGAGATTGTAGCTCTCAAACAACAGGCTCTCGTTCATTATATCTACAGTAGGTGGAGCCTTGAGGCGTCTTGTACTTTTAAGTTTCTGCTGGCAAAACTAGCTTTGTCTTGAAACCCATTTGAAAGGTTCAGGTCTTAAACTTTTCACTTTTAGCAGCATTGATACTTTGAACTGTGCAAGTTTCTCAAGCTTCAAATGTGCCAAATTGCTAAAATTATCTAAACTTTCCGAAAAGATAATTATTAGATTTTTACTTGTTTTTTTGTATACGTAAAAAAAGCAAAAATGAATCAACTTCTGCACTTGGAATGTGTTTCACGCAAGCTGCAAGACATAAAGAATTTCATTTTTTACTCATGTTGTTTGCAAAAGACCACAGGACAAAAATTTCTTATCTTGACAACAAAAAGCATTAATAATTTAATATAAATATCATTGTTATGGTTACGAAATTTTGAGCCTAAAAACATCAAAACATTGAAAACAATTTGAGGGAGAGAATTTTCGTAAGTTCTGAGCTTAGTCCCCTGAATAAACAACCCCATCAATCAATAGATCAAATAAATTGAATGAATTCATATTCTCATCAACATGCTTCTACCCCATCTTTCCACAATAAATGTCACCCCCACCAGATGAGCACATAGAAGCTCCCTTCTGGCACCCGACGCTACGACCAGCCATCAGACCTCTGTGGACCAGGTTCATTCCCTCCGCCGCAGGTCAGTGGGAATCGCAGCATTGTCAGTGATTGTAACCTACTTTTCTTGTTATGGTTACGCCAGCCAGCTGATGGGGGAAGGCCTAACAGTTGCTCTACTGCCATATGGCAATGCTTTTGAACAGTGCATGTGCAGCGTTCTTTCGATCCCTTCCTTTTTCTCTGCTTGAGTATGTGCATTTTTCTATTTCTTTCTACCATTTTCTATCTTCCCATGTCTCCTCCTTTTGGCCCCCCCCCCCTTTCTGTCTCTGTTTGTTTACAGTTCAAAAACAATTTTTTTCAAGTTAAGCTTAATTGCAATACTTTTGACGGTGAGTCGTATATTTGTAAAAGAAGTAATGTAGTTTGCAATGCTCATTTTTAGCCAAAAATAAAATGGAACCTAACCATTTGTGATGTGGCCAGTTAAGTCAAGCCACATCAGATTCTTGTCATGATAAGTTTAAGCGTTTTCAAATGCTCTTTCAGGCACTATAAAATGTATAACTGTAGCATTTTGATTATTTTGACGTACCTAATGTAAAGACAAGTAGTAAGATTTGAAACTAATTACATGTTTTAAAGAGCAAGATGTGCATGATCTAGTGAAATTGCCTTACATTTGAAAACAAATTTCATCTTAGATATATTTTATCTTTTTCTTTTAACTCGTCAACAGCTGTATCCTACAACTTTGCGGTCGACCAGTATTATCCGTGGATGGCAAGAGCTGGAGCTATCCCAGATTTCCCTCTAGGTAGTGACCCTGTGACCCCAGCTGTGATACCTGCAACAAACAGTCCACAGCCAGGATCGGTCAAATCTGGGTGCAGTGAAAGATCCTCGCAGAGGCGAGCGGGTAGTCGGGCTGCATCTAGGGCGAGCTTAGAGAGAGGCTCAGGTAAAAATTGAAGAATATAGATCCTAGTGGTGGACCCAGTATTCGCCTCCAGTCAGAATGCGTTGCAGAAATGCTTCTCCTTCTGCATTGTAATGCTCTAAAAGTTGAGTACTCATGTCCTTTCTCTGCGCTTTCATCTCTACAGTGAGCTGTCTTGGGACTTATTGGACAGAGACCTTTTGGTAACCCAGTGCAGTTGTGATGATATGGTGCACTCGTTCTTTTGAAATGCTTACTTTATCAGCAATTTCCTGCTGTTTGATCTTTTGATTTGCCCTACTCATTCAGTCAACTTTTTCTCAATGAGCCGGATCCGATGCTTGAAGAGGCTTACTGGAACGTTTTTGATTGTGCCAAATTGTCTCTCTAGGGTCTTCCCCTTTATAAATTCTCACCAATTTGCAAACCGCACAGTCTGAAATGCACATTTCACCAGAAACTGTCTTCATTCTTGTATGAACGTTTGCAGCAGAACATCCCTCTGCTGCCAGAACTCAATAACACAGCGCTGTTTGATGAGAAGGTCATTGGAAGCTGCCATTGTCTCATAAACATGGCTACCCCATCACATGTTGCGCATTATGAGTACAAATGACGTCACACAAACTTGTTCTAGTTAAGCCTGGAAAAATGAGTAAGGAGTAAATGTATGAAATTGTAAATCGATGTGACGAAAATTGATTGAGCTATTAGCAAAAGGAACTTAATTATCAGCCTGTCCTTGTATATAAAAACAGCTATAGGTGATTTATGCTCTTTCTATAGTGTATGGGTTTTGTTTTATTGTCATCAAGAATGCTCAATATTAGAATTTCTCTTTAAATATTTGGTCCTGTTCTTTGCACATTTTTTTTGTTGATTTTGAGATTCAACACATCTGGAGTTTTATATAAAAAGACCGTATATCCACTTTTGGCGCGATAACGTTTTTTTGGTTCAACTGATAGTTTGAATCAAGGCGCACATTTTTATCTGGGTCCCGTGTCTATATTCTAATAAATAAGAGCAGAATCTTCAAAAAACAAAACCGTATATCCACTGAGGGAACTTCAACAATCATTTTTCTTAGATAAAGACCGTATATCCGTATAAAACGCACGTACGGTCTTTTGGAGAAAAAAGGCCATCTTCAATTTACGGCTTATCACTAGAGAACAGTATATAAAATGGATTTACGGCACTCTTGTGAGAACACCATTCCCTCAACGTTCGAACCTTCAGTTCATTTTGTGATAATATTATCGGACCCTTTTGAGTGATCTCAAGTACCATCGATTGGAACACCCCTGGCAAGAAAATTTTAAATGTCAAAGATGCTGCAATAGAAACATGTCCGCTTCAATTGTTATTTGTAATTAGACCTATCAGTCTATATCTAATTCATGTAAAAGGATGAAAACATGCTGCAAATCCTTTTAGAAGAAGACCACTTAAACATGAACATGCATTTTTTGGAACTTGGATTACTCCGGGAGAATGTCCTTCATTCTTGAAAGGGTAAACAGGTACACTATTTATAGAAGGAGAGTGAGCAGGGAGGTCAACAAAAAGAATGCAACTCTAAGATACACGTTTAAACGTCAAGATGGGCCTGTTCTTGAAGTGTGGAAAACATTTTTCCTCGGGACTCTGGGAATGGCACAAACATGATACGATAAAAAACAAATCACACACACACACACACACACCTGTATCTCCCAGTGCATTCTACAAAATCTTCAAGACGATGAGAATATCCATGGCAACATTGGGAAACGAAGAGTGTGAGGTCTAAGAGAAGCATACTAAACAACTTACTCTGAACTGTGACTGTTGGCTTCTGCGATGTTAGTGAGTTTATGCTTCACAAAAGAAAGTATAGAGTGGCAAGATCTGCTTACCAAAATGATGCAGAAGAAAATCACACAGTTTCAGGTGTCTGTTGATCTTCAAATGGTGTTCATGCTGCTAGAATCGACCAATTCAAGGCTTGTGGGTTC
>BMAT01011320.1:20181-30409 GCA_019649035.1 Elysia marginata
CTGAGGCTAAGTCATGGTATCCCCGCTAGTCTCTGGGTGGCAGCCCAAGCCCTGAGAGCGCCTTTGAAGTGGAACTGGACTTGTAAAAATATCCTTCAATTCAAACCATCTACGAGACCGGGCGCAAATGCACGACTTCGCCCTCACCGTATAATTTCATAATTTCAATGAGCGAGGATATGAGCATTACGCAAGCATTAACCAGACAGGAGTATCTACATGTGTATCTATCGATCTTGTTCGTTCGCTGCAAATCGTGTTGACGAAGCAAACAAACCTCATACAATGTTTTAATTACCGTGGACCCAAATGATTTGAGTGTTTTGTGGCATGATTTTTAAGTGTATCAATAGTCTTCACACATACAAGTCCTTTGAAAAACCCCAGATCCTCCGCACTCACCGCATCAAACACACTCACACAGTCACAAGGAAGGGCTTTCTAGACTTTCTAACCCAAATATAACAGATCATAATTGCAAGCAGAAATTCTTCTCAGACTTGAGAGAGAGAGAGAGAGAGAGAGAGAGAGAGAGAGAGAGAGAAACTATTGATGTCACGAAAGAATTAAATTTTAATACACTGTTCTTCACACCCAACAAGCCACCATAGCAAAACATATAAGGTTTATTTGCTACTATTGTTCCCGACCATGCCATGTTGCAATTGCCTTGGGAAATTTGCCTTAACTTATACAGTCCAACCACCTATAAAATGGGTACCTAGCTACAGGCAATTCTCGAATTTGTAATATGCGCCTGTAACAGCCTATATTAAGGTTAAAAGTGGCTTTCAAATGTACTGGTCTGGTGCTGGGGCATTAGTGGCGCTGCTCTAGGGCGACACAGTTACTCTGAGTAACGAAGCTAAATTTCACGAAAGTGATTAATATAATGTATGGGTAATAAAAAGAAAAAAAAAAGACAACCGTAGGACGATCAAACCAAACTAAACTGTCGGTGGCAGCAAACATTTGCAATAAGAGTAAAACGTACACATTTTGAATTTAAACGGATTAGAAACCAATTCAGAATTTTACTGATTCCCCCAGATTTTTAACAAGGTTTAAATCTATTCTTTTTCATTTTAAGACAATACACGGCCAAATCTTGTTTGCAAGCTCTGAGACCATCGCTAATGATGGACTGGGCTTGTAAAAAATTTCAATCAACCATAAATTGATGGTGTTTATAGATAAAAACATAAGGTAAATAAACATGTACACAAAAATGTACCGAACCATTTCATTTTTTTCCCTTAAGTTCGGAGAAGGTTAGTTTTACTTTGCCACTGCTACCTTTACGATGACGAGCTTTACAGTTAAAACATTATATATGAGTAAATTCAAACGATACAAACTACACCAATCCTTTTTTTCTTTTCTTTGATGTCAACCTTTTGGTCCAACTTCAAAGGCGCAAGTTGCCGAACGTAACAGACAAAATGACCGACATAAAAAAAAAATTTTATGTGTTTACACTTTATGGACAAAGATTTATTCAAACACGATGCCTTTCTTTTCATCCAGCGGTTGCACTGTACCGAGTGACTGGCTCAACACAGGCTAATCAGTAACAGTAATTAGAGACCTTGCGCGTCGAAGACGATAACGTATGACGTCATAACACCCATAGGTACCGTGGGTTTTACAGCGGACGTTTGGCTGACGGGCCCCGTTAGCCCATCAGCCATCTTGGATTTCCTCCGCTATCATGGGCTTTGTCCTCCTGAGCGGGCCCGTAGCGCATAATTTCTAGTAATAGCTAAGTTTATAGCTTGATCATCGGTATGGAATTTATGCGATAAGCGATGAGAAATACCGAAATACGTTCAGTTACAGTAAACATTTGATAGGGCAAAAGACAAAAAAAAAAAAAAAAAGAAAACAATAAAACTCTTGCATGGTGAAATATTTGACACAGTAAGAAGGACAACACGGTTACTGAGAAGTATGCAGTATCGCTCTTATCTATGTGTTGTTGAAGAAGAACGCGGGTTACATTGACACCGCCGACTTAGTCTAGTTATCCACTTGTTCTATTTTGTTAGCTACGACCACTAAACTTCGTGTGACTCAACTCTGAGGCTTGGGGTATCCGATTTGTAATTAGGATTTATAAGCGTTTCAAGAAAGATTAAATCAAGAACAGACAATGACACAGCGAAACTTTTCCATCTAACATCTGTGTAGGAACTGTAAACCAATGCTTTTCAACAAAGAAAAAGTATGTCCAAAAGATATTGGGCGTTAACTTATAAGGTGGAGGGGAGGGAGGGAGAGAGAGAGGGAGGGAGAGAAAGAGAGGGAGGGAGAGAGGGAGGGAGAGAGAGGGGGAGGGAGAGGGAGAGAGAGAGAAAAAGAGAGAGAGAGAGAGAGAGAGAGAGAGAGAGAGAGAGAGAGAGAGAGAGAGCGAAAGACAGACAGACAGAAAGACAGAGACAGGGAGATAAAGACAAACAGACAGAAAGAGAGAGAAGACAAGAGAAAGAGAGAGTGAGAGAAACAGAGAGAGAAGAGAGAGAACACAGGAGAAAGAGACAGAGTGAGAAAGATACAGAGAGAGAGAGAGACAAGGAGAGAGAAAGAGAGAGAGAGGTGTCTGAAAATAAGTGACTGATAATGAAACACTTAAACTGGAAGGTTGATTTTTCTCTCTAATATTCCATACAAGGGAATGTGTTATACCAAGGGACATCTTGACTTGATTCCACTGACGTTTATACAATATACTAATATGTTGATGTAACGGAGAACTATGTAAACAAAGAAAAAATTACTTCATGAATGAGTAGGAAAAAATTCAAATAGTCACAAGTTTCAATGGCCTTTTTTTGGTCTTTTACCGTGAAACTAAAAGCTTTATTGATTTTGACAATTTTATCAATTTAATACGTAACAGTTTAATTCTGATGATTAAATACATGTATGAAATTCATTATCTATAGTACAGTGACTGCTTCTGCTTTATAGTTAATCTCTCTAAGACTGCTGGGTAAATCAAGAAGTTAATATTAAGAAAAATTGCCTCTGTACATCGCACTTCAGTTTAAGGACTCCTACCCAGATGATTAGTTTTAAAAGGACATACGCACATGTATCAACTATCCCCAGAAACAATTTTGAAAATTTCAACAGATCCCAGGATAGGATATCATTGCAACAATTCCTGATCGATTGCTGAAATGAAAGTGTGAAAAGTCCTTCCTTTTTATTTCTGAATTTTCAAAAACATGGATTCAGAAATTATAAGATGCTCTGACCATTCCAATGAAGGGTATTTATTAAAAAAAAAACAAAAACAAAAATTGTAAACACAAAATAATGGAGCATGCTCATGGTGGATGATAGAGGTATTAAAAAACATGAATTATAAAATTATGTGGTCTTTTCATGATCATATTGGACCAGTACAAAATAATGATGTAGACAAAAACAGTCATGCTTAATTATACTATAGGGGCTGTATAACTATAACTGCGGACCAGTGAGTTATATTTATAATATTATTCAATAGACACAATGTTAACTTTGATTATTCTATATCAAACATTGGTAACTAGTTACGTCATCATGGTTATGTCGTTTATTTGAGTTAGAAATTACTTTCCTCAAAATCCTTCATTTTGCCGGTGTTGTTTGCTATCGTTAAAAATAATGCTTCTCACAATGCTATTGCTAGATCCTTGTAATTACAAAATGTCTAAAATTATCGGATTGAATCTGTAACCATGAATACTAGGCTTTGCTAGGATGGCAACCCTGAGACAAAATACCTGAGCAGGCTATGTACCTGTGCCAGCCTGAGACCACTAGTCTGGTATAGCCACAGTACTGGTCCAATGCAAAAGCTACAGGGCCCCCGTTAGAATTAGCAAAAACATACACTTTTCAGATCTGGATATACTTTATATATGAGCCTCTCAGTTACTTGTGCATGGAAGAATTTTCACAGAGGGGTGCAACTCTATTTTAAGCCTAAATTTCTTAACTAACAAATTCTCTGATTTTTCTAGAAGTCTTTAACTTAAGGGTCCTGAGCGATAGAATATATACTATGTTTTATTACAAAAACATTATTGACGAAATGAAGGGTTTACGATGAGCAGTAGTTTTTGACAATAGCTCTCATTAATTTGGCACTCATCTAATTAATAGTGGCAACTCAGTGAGAAATTTATCCTGCCCAAGTGTACAACTGTACATTGTGGTCCTGTTGTTATTAAGTCTCATGACCAAGATCTAGATTTAGATAATTTGGATTGATTACTATGTTACCAATTATTTCTAACATTTCACTTCATTCAGTCTTCAGAGAAATGAGTTGAGTTTTACAGTTGATAATGGTTCTAGAATCTACTAGATCTAGATCTAGAGAACCTACTCTTATTTTAGTTATAATGATTGTTTTAACACAATGGATTAAATAGAAAACAAATGAAAAAGGGGCACCAGCCAGATCCCAAAGTAGATGACCTAGATCTAGATTCTAGATAAATGTCTCGAGATTTGAAACAATAAATCTAGATATAAGATGCTATAATCTAGATCTACACGTAATACTAACTTACCAATCGTAAAATCTCCCTCTCCAACTAAAGCCACGAATTGCCCATCTTCAGTGTTACGGACATAATATTTTAGACAATTTTTTGCCTCCATTTGTGGACTGGCACTCGGCAGGATGTATTGATTTTTTCATTACTAATCAGGCTCAGGTCAAAAGATACTGAGCCATCCAGTAAAAATGTGGTTTAGCTTTTTCGCATCGCGAAGTTGCCTTCATCCAGAGCCTCTCCAGCAAAGTCTAGCCCCAGGCCTATGTTGATTATAAACACGGAACAGAATGAATTAGATCTTTTATCACGTGATTTTGTTGTCAGTAAGACAACTTTCTATTTTCATTTTAAATGAAGAGATAACTATACGCGAAGTAACAGTTCCCGCAGAAAATAGCATTCATTTTTTTTTGGTTTATGGATAAAAATTAATGATTATCTTGCAAGGCACACTGTCCGGTATAATATCATTGTGCATTTTAACTCATAAAAAACTTGAGGAAATTACTATTCACCTTTATGCCTAAACATTAGCTCTTACAACACCCATGTTATCAGCTGCTGGTATGCCTTCTTGCCTTTTTTGTCTTACGAAAGCGTATTATATTTTCAAAGCTGTATAGAACTTAATTATTGTTATTATACGTTTTTGCACAGGAGTCTTGGGCAAGGCTAATGTAGAGGTTTCCAACTTGATCTTAAACCAAAGTGTTTGTTTATTTTTGTTTTGTTTTTTGTTTTTGTCTTAGGCTACTTTTAGGCTGTATTGCTAATTCCAGATAGTTAAAGTTCATAAATTTTGTGTAACTAATTCCTGTTTCTTTTTTATTCTACAGTTTTGATAAGTCAAGTCAAAGTTTTGTTCTTTATTTTCTTCAATACGCAATTCCGCCACAGTGATTCCCTCTAGTAACACCGCCCCCCACCCCACCCTCTCCCTACATTTTTCCCTGAGAATTTTTTTCTATAGATCTAGAATTCTAGGTAATTTTATTTTCTTCCTACACCCACTTTTTATCTTTATATTTTTTACTGTATCGCTATTATTTTGCATTGTTGAAAATAAATTGCTTTGTAATCGCTTTTCTTTTATTGTTAGTCGTATGCGCATTTGTGTCTTATAGTTATACGTTTTTTTTTTGGTCTGGTGAAGGAACAAAGTCGATAGCTTACTTGTTTCGTCTGTACTCTAAGAGCTGGAATATTATTTAACCTCACTAAATTATTTTCAATTTACTAAACAAACAAACAACAACAACAAAAAAGAATAAGATTACCCGATGCCTCTGCACATGTTCAAAATCATTAAAATTGACGCGATAATTTATAAAGCGTGTAGATGAAGTGAATCAATTAAAAAAATCTAATGAAGTGAACAGAGAGACAGGAATAGTAGGCCTATAATAGGATCGTAGGCAATAGTTAATAATGGGTTCCTCTGAAAAAAAAACAACAAATAAGTACAAAAATAAAATGAATAAATCAATAAACAAATAAATACAAAAATAAAATAAATAAATGAAAAAAATAAACAAAACAACAAAAGTGTGCACGATGACTATTATTGCGGGCGAAGAAACACAAAGAATTCCCTTCGCCATGACACACAATCGTGAGCCTAGTAGATCATTGTATTTGTTCTGATGGGCCTCACGAGTGACGTAATTTGTTTCTCTTTTGAGTAGGCTACCGGTTATTATGGTTGTGAGCAACTGATAGTTTTAGACGAATTAGTTTGTAGGCCCAGGCTAACCCAGCATAGCCTAATTCAAATAGCCGGACAGGGGAGATACATAACCCAACCGAACAAAGCAAAACACATTCTGTAATATTGTAAACAAAATAGGCGCATGCAGCAGGTGTTTTTTTATGTTACTGTTTTTTTCTTCATACAGATTTTCAATGGAAACGCAGGGCTTAGCACTAGCAGAATTGTTCACGTATAACCAGTCCTGCTAAGTGACAGCTTCTTCTTTGAATTGTATTGACAATAATGGCATAATAAATTAGGCGGTGTGAATATATTTAAATCGCAGAATCTGTATTATTTGCATCAAGTTAACGATAATACAGGCCGACAAACGTTTATAAGCGATGCCAAGTTTATTTTTAAAATAAGTTGTCGCGTTAGGATACATAAGAAAACATGACTATTTTTTACACTGTAGGCGGTATTAGATATTACATTACTACAGTGTAAGTAGGTCTATTCTTTACAAAGACGTTTGAATATCTTTGCTCTTTCCATCAAAGATCAGGATATTATTTAAATGCACTGAAAGTTTCCCACGTTAAAACTATAGTTGGGAATGAGATTAGAGCGCAAAATGGTCGTCCTTTTGAAAATGCTCTCTTTGAAGTCAATTGCTTGCAGGCAAGAACGACAATTTTGTGCTCTATTCTCATTCTCAAACAATGTAGGTAGTCTATATTTGATCGAAATACCAATTTAAGAATCTTTCCCTGAGCGAGGACAAGATAGGCCTACCACACACAGTGCCTATAATAACACTAATAACAAAAATAATAATGATGATGGTGATGATGATGATAATGGTAATAATAATAATAGTAATATTAATAATAAATGTAAATCAACGTAAAAATTTGATATTAAATCGATTTTGACATCACCTTTTTCAGCTTTTCAAACAGACTCCTGCGTACTACTCCAAGCGAACAATAATCTACAGCTATAGTAGGCCTACGATGCTAAACAACTACTGTTACACATTCGTTTTTTTTTTCTTTCCAGATAGGCTGACAGCTTGTAACATTCCTAAGTGCCACATACAGTGATAATTATAAACAGCCTATCACTAAGTACATCACGCATAATATACAATTTTGGGTTCAAGTTAGTCACAACTGTGGATTTCGTTTCGTTTTGCCGTGTTTTACTGTGCATACTGGTACTAACAAACACACATTGCGAATCTTTTAACGTGTAACAGGGATTGATATGAAAAAAAAGAAAAAGAAAATTGAAACCAGGGGACAGACCTACCTGCAATTTGCTTTTTGTGTCAACAGCCGCGCTATTATTGATAAGAAATTAAAACAAAAAATTATAGTAGGACTAAGTCACAAACACACACCAAAAAAAAAACAAAAAAAAAAACAAAAAAAACAACCCCAAAAAACAAAAACGCCTGCGTTCGAAAAGCGAGTCAATTTTCAAGACATAAGTGATTTTAATGTAATTGATTATGTGGACAGATATTAAGATGAATAGATGTACAGGTTTCCGGTGATAAAATACTTAGTAGGCCTACTTTTTCATACCAGTAGAGAATGATGTCAATCTTGAGAGATTTGTAGATTCGATCGCGTAACGACGCATCTTGAGTGCTTGTTGAACTTGAATAGTTACAGATTAATTGCATTGTTTTCTTTTTGATTAAACTAAAGCTTAAGGTTTTTTTTGGCTAGAGGTCCTTCATTCATCCTCGATAAGATTTGAATAATACAAGAAATGAAAAAAACCACTAATTTAGGCATACAGCAACATCCCAACGCCTTCTCATTCTAACATTTTATCCCTTTTGAGGCTAAAAGAGTGAGAAAAGAAGAGCTAGCATCTTTTGATTACGAGTTTATAAACGCACTTTAACTGAATAGTACGTTCTAGTATTTATACCTTCCATATAAATTTATTAATACATTGTAGGCCACTAATCCTCAAAATGTATACTGTAGCTTACTGTAAATAGAGGGATATTAGTGGGGCTAAGTGATAATAATATATTAGGCTATATTTTATTGCAAGTTGAGTTTCCACTCATGAAAATAATGGGGCTTTTCAATGCTGGTTAACAATGTTTCCTAAGCCTATTTTGAGTACAACGTACGTGCATGAGACTTTTATCATCGCATTGGAAAAGCATGAAATATGATGTGTTCAAGCATAACCAATGTTTGATTAATTTGATTTATAAGTGTATGTCTCTTGATAATAATCAACATCTTGGTAGGCCCTTTAAAATTATTTGACTATTTTTGTTTGTTAGTCATTTCAGACCAGGTTAAGGCAACCCACTCTTATAAAATTAACATGTGTACATATCTCTACAAAGAACACCTAGAGATTAGGTTAAAGTTAATGTGCTCAGATATGGAGGTGATACCATGCCTATGGCATCTATTTTACAGGATTTTACCATTGATTTAGATCTGAGCTGATCTGCATCATACAGGCAGAATCAGAGGTTGTGAACAAAATAAAAAAAATATTCATAATACAGAGGTGATATTTTATTGTTTGCCTGTTGAATTTTCTTTTTTTTTGTTCCTTACAGATTATGCCTGACTTTTAGGATTATGAATTCTTCTTAAACTGTTAGAAGAGCTCACCTTTCGTGACTAGGTATTTTGTCTTAATTCATCCCCCCAAAAAATTTGTTATGAATAGTTGAACGAAGATAACAAAAAAGTCAAACTAAAACACAAAAAAACCTTTACAAATGAAATTTTAAAAAATCAGGTAATGTTTAAATTGAAGTTTAAGGTTATGGTATGATGGAACACAAAGAAAAAAGGGAAAAACTTTTGGAGCATTAAAGCATTTATAGTTTAATAATAAATAACATCTTATAAAATATATATAATACATCATTATGTACAAAAGAGTAAAACAACATAAAAACAGTTAAAGGTATGGCATTAAAAAAAAAACATTCTAAAAAATTAAGAACAATTATACAAAACTGAATAATCATATTATTTAAAAGATTACCTTCATACTATTTCAAGTATTGGATAAATTGTCTTTTTTTTATTATTTTCCAAATTTACTTTTTGCAAAATGGTCTTAAAAACACCCCCTGGAGAAACAAAACGTGAGAAATTCGAATTTGACAAGAAAAAAAAACAACCCAAGAAAAAAGAAAAAACAACCAATATTATTTAAGTGTGGCATTTTCCTTTTTTCTTGATTACAATTTTAGTACAACAAAATGTGGAATCTTTTCATAAAATTATCATGAATTATCACAAATTGAAAAAAAAAATGAAATTGTGATAAATTATGATAAATTCCAAACAATGAGATTGTAATAACTTCACAATATTTTTTTAGGATTTGGAAGCTGAGCAAAACAGTATTAGATACCTTGCACTAACCAGGACGATAGCCGGACTAAAAAAGTAGCTGTGAGTTGTTTCTGTTTCCTTTCATCGGTGGTGGGTGATGCCAATCTTTAGCCCACCCTTCTGATAGTCAACTAAACATATCACAGCAAGCTCATAATTGGCTAAAATGAATGAACCTAGAACCTATTGCATAAGTACATCAAGAGGTTGAAAAATTTTCTCATTATGCATTCTTAGTATTGTGACTATATCAAACAGATATCGTTTTCTTCTACTCTAGATGACCTTAGGTTTCCCCAATCATCGTTCTACGACAGCAGCGCTGCCATCAAAGCAAATTTTACATAGATGTGTGAAAGTCTTACATCATGTGGAACTACGGACTGGACCTGTTGTGCTGCGCTTATATGGGTCAGCGCTATGTCATACATAAAGGAAAGTTTCTCTCACCAGCAGTTGAGCAAACATAACAGTATTCAACATCAAATTCGTGGGATGGGCTATAAGGGCAAACTTTGGCACCCTTTGAGATGTGGAGTTGGTATTCAATAAATATCATGGCTGGGCTGGGGGGGGGGGGG
>BMAT01011320.1:33553-44808 GCA_019649035.1 Elysia marginata
GCAAGAAAGAACGGACAGATAATGGAGCTGGATGGAAAAGTATATCTAGCAACAGCTCTTTGATGTACCTCAAACAGAAACTTAAAGAACAAATCTGACGTTAAACATTTATAATATTCAATAAACATGTGTTGTGAATTTCTTATAGATGATGCAATTTGCAATTTCCACTAATATTTCAGGTATTCATGAAACATGTTACTTAAAACATGGTAGCGATAAAAAAAACTTTTTGATACAATTATCACAAATTGTGCAGTAAAGCCTGGTCTCCTATGAATGCCTTGCAGGTTATCAAATGTATAGAAAACTGGCATATAATACAGACCTGCCACTCTTCAAAATGGAAAATCAGTAGGATAGAGCTAAAAAAAATCAGTATTCAGGATTAGAAAATCTGTATGACCATTTACCGGTACTAAAAAATTCTGACACTTTTTCAGTGAACGCACAATCACTTCATTCAAAATGGGGCTACCATAAATCAAATTGTTGAAAAAAAAAATAATAGTTGAAAAACTACCACGCTCAATGTATTAACACAGAAGGTGTTTGGTACGTATACAAATAAAACAGTTTTTAAAGTATTGAAAAAAAAATTACAAAAACTGGGAATTGACTATTTGAAGTTTAGCTCATTGGATGGTAGTTGCTAGACAGTAAAAATCAGTATTTTGTGATAAATACCCAGAAAATCAGTATTTTGTGACATTTTGGCCAAAATAATCAGTATCATACTAATTTAATCTGTATAAGTGGCAGGTCTGCATATATCGTATCTGAGATTTTTTAAACTATAAATAAAAATGTTTCAAAGTAACTATAATAATTTGCTACTGCAATTGAACCTAGCCACATCAACACAAAAATGTGGCACCACTTTTTGTGAAAAAAAAAATTTTTTTTTCTTGGGTCTGCTTACTGGTAGTATCCAGATGAGGCCAAATTGAGAGCAATGTCTCTCTTGCTGACACCTTTCTTGCCATGATAAATCCAGACCACTTCCACCGCATCCCACAAGGTGGAATTTTCAAACGGCACAGGAAAATTACCGCTACGGTCAAGCATCTCAACCAGATTGCTGCGGTCAGTACCTGGAAACCAGGGAGGAAAATAAAAACAGCAGTGAGTAGGAAAAAGTTGTGAACTGATAATCTTTTATTTACTTTGCCAAATTACCAACAAATACTTTCAATTAGTGTCAAATGCCCATGTGCCCTACTGATATCTTTCAGTTGTCCTAAACTGTCATAAAATGTCCAATCTTTTTGGACCGGCTTAAATCTTGTGACTGATGGAAAACAATGTCAAACTAGCTCTCCTCTTGTTTCATACATTCTATTCTCATGACAATGTTTTAAAAATTTGCTTTGTACTATGTATCTTATTAATAAATGATCTTTCACTCTCTGCTTGTCTCATACGCCAAAAGAACCCCTTCCCCTCCCCCAAAACAACCTCAAAACCCTGCCCAAAAAACAGACTAGATATCTAACAAGATAGAAGGGTATGAAAATAATATGAAGCCACACGGCAGAAGGGAGTCAAGTAAGATGCAATAAAAATGGAGGAAAACATGGTCACAGCCAGAGAAGGAAGCACAGATAAAAAATGAAAGACTTAATCACAATGGCTTAAGCTCCCTGGGGATTCAATACGGCAAGATATAGAGAGATGTCTTCATAAAAGAATACAATGTAGTTCGGACGTTTTGAACCTGACGAGAGACAAAGTTTAACTTTGAATTATCCACATTTATAAAACACCAGCATGTCTTATAAAAGAGAAATAGGATCATTGATATAAATATAGTTTGAAGCTGGGTAGCAGATTCAATATTCAGCTTTAAAAGACCAGGATATACGATATAAGATCTAACACCCTTATATAATATTAATAATAATAATAATAATGAAGTTATTTTCTAGCGTCTCTTCCTACATGTTGGCTCGAAGCTCTTTACAATAGTATATCTACCCAAACAAACAATGCTGACATAATCACAATTTTGTACAAAACATACTCCATTAACAATTCGAACAAACAGAAGAAAAACAAAAGATGCACGTACAAAAATTAAAGAAAAAAAAGGATATACATTGACCATCGTTAGTTGGATAATTTTTTCCAGACAGAAGCATGATAGAGCTTTTCTGTTTGTTGTATTTGAAAGAAGAGAAAATAAGCTTTTCTGTGATACCAATATCTCACTACCTTCCAATTTTGACTTAAGACTCATTTTAACTGGATGCAAGACAAATGTAATTTACATTGAAGCTGGGTAGCTGATTCAATACGGCTTGCTGCTTTAAAAGACCAGGATATAAGATGCAAGATGTAACACCCTGGTATAGGATGCAAGACTGTCTTATTTCACACCCAACTGCAGTGCCAAAAGCTGTGCAGTACAGTAGTGAACAGCGAAGAGAGCCTAGCACCTTACCCCTCCTCACTTTATCACTTGACGCTTCGCCTAATTTATTGCATCTGAGACAATGCTAGACTAGCACCATGGTATTTACGGTTTTACCACTCAACCCTACATTCAATACAGTGGACAAATGGAATGCAGTATCTTTCATATAGTTTACACTGCAGTTACTGCTTTTTGTTTTTCGTGGGCAAAATAGGCCTAGATCGGAGGTCAACTGCTTTTGATTGGGCGGGGCTGACTTGCCTGATATCATTGTTTGCTTCTACTGTGCATCAACAGGGGCTTGTATGATTTTAATGTAAGATACAAACAGGGTTGACTTCCCGTTTTCGTGTAGGTTGATATGCGATGCAAGATGCAAGCTTGCTTATAACACCCACGCCTTGTATCTTATAAGACAGTGGAAATACGGGCAGATCCCAGCTTTGCTTTAAATTAAACAAACATTCAAATTAATGAGATATGTCTCGCATTCTGTCCAAATGAGTCGTAAGTCGAAAGGCTTAGTTTGGAGATATAGGCATTTAAAGTTTTGTGGGTGTTCAGAAGTCAATACATTTTTATTTCAGATATTGACGCCAAAACCATTTCCAAACATTTTTCACACCTGATTGATGTTTAAATTTCATCTCTTTTAATTAGTATGGTTGCTAAAGCCTCAATACCTTTATAGTCGTCTAACCTTTAAATGCTGTTCTCTCCCCTTTCTCAAATTTCATAAGTCCTAACCCTGCCGACTTCAAACTGCTATGACTTTACACAGAAGCATGATAGAGCTTTTCTGTTTGTTGTATTTGAAAGTTGAAAAAATAAGCTTTTCTCTGCTACCAATATCTGACTACCTTACACCTTCGACTTAAGACTCATTTGGACTGGTTGCAAGAAATATACTCTTTACCTGCTTTCCCTTCCCCTGCTGATCCAGCTTGCCCGTCCCCACCATTTCCTCCATTGTTGTGCGTATTTGACCCTATGTAAACGTAAAAACAAAAGAATTTTTTTCATCAGTTCTAAATACTAAGAATGAAAAAAAAGCGAACAAAAACAAAAAGAAATTTGCAGTAGGAAAAAAAATATTCAAATATGTGTATCGATTTCTTAAGCCTATAAAATGGGTCAAAGTTATTTAATTTCAAACTGCTATAGACATATGAATGATAATGAAGGATATAATAGCAACTCATCATTCTATCAGAGATAACAAGAGTGATTGTGATCAAAACTTAACTTTGAATTAAGCATTAAATTTCCATGACCTAATCATAAAAGATTACTACGTATGAAAACAATCATATGTAATTTTATGTCATGTGTGATGAAGCTACAAAAGTACTACCAGGGACAAAAAGCAGTATCTCCAATACGATTTTCCCTGCAGATACTGCACTTTGATTGCCGCAGGCAGAGAAATATTATACTTTAGACAGCAATTTAAGGTTAACTTTGAATAAAACATCATTTTTGATCAGCATATCACAAAAGTTTTTGGTGTATAAAAAACACATGTAATTTTTGTGTAGAACCTACAAAAGTAATGAAAAGAAAAAAAAAACAATGGTGATTTAGTTTCTCTTCAGGGACAAGAGTAATTTTTTTACCTGTCCACTGGATATGAACGAGATCGCCTTGCTTTATCCTCAGCTCATTGGGGGCAAAGTCATACTCAACTGCCGGGTAGACTTGCACTATGTTGCCTCTCTTGCCGCGTACGTTTAGGTTGTAGAGTTGAGCTTTTGGATCTACGCCAACATGTTTTCGGGGCCCGAGCAGGAAAACGTGACTACGATCTTGGAAAACTCGGCCGTACTGAGCAGTGTTGATGGCCAGGCGCAGAGGAGTCACTTGTTTCATGACGTACACATACGGGTTCTGGCGAACTGGAGACTTGGCAGGGCTGAGTGTGAGAAGTTTGAAAGAAAGAAAATTGTGATAGTTACGAATATAATATAAGAGTAGACGAAGGAAAAGAAATTCATAAAAAGCACCCTTAACCACCATAATGACTATTAACCAAACTTACTGTGAAATAGGAAAAAAACGTTGCCAACAATATTACTTATGATTTGACGTAACATCAACTTACAATTTATCATTCTGTTTGTAATCAGTTTTGTAAGGATCATAGTCATCTGTTGAGATGTTGTACCTGAAAGCAAAAACAAAGCAAATAAAAATCAGATGTGTCTTGCATCCAGGGTGTTGGATATCACAATTTTCTCTTTTAATGAAGTTGCTGTTTTAAACAAGACACTTGAAAAAAAATTCCATACGTCAAAAATTGAAAAAAAATATCAAAATTTTGTGAAAAGAAATGAAAACTGTTTAACATTTGAAATATAGGCAAAAATAACAGAAAGTAGACCTTTTTGTGAAAAGAAGTTAAAACTGTTTGACATTTAAAATATAGGCAAAAAAAAAGACAAAGTAGACCATTAAATGGCATTTCCTAAAAAAAATTAATTTCTGTCTTCCGACTTATTCACTCAGGACCTGACATATTTTATCATTGTCCTCAGAAACATTCACAACAAGCTAAGAAATTTATTTTCATCATCTTGCTACATACACCCAATAACAAGTATATTTTGAGAGAGCTTCAAACATTGTTCTCTTTCAAGAGAAAAAAACTGAAAATTTTTTTTTAACATGTATCAACTGGGATGAAATAAAAACCCTCACTAAAACTAACTGAGAGAAATCAGTCATCCGAGCTAAGAGGAACTAAGGTAATTAATTAACTCTTCACGCCCAAGCAACCACCATAGTGGGGCCAGCATATCTGTCAACTATGACAAGAGATTCCAATGTGGGGTCGGAAAACATACCTTTAAAATAGTGATAATTATAAATTATCCAATGTGTAAAAAACTCAGAAAATTTCATGACGATTTTTCACTGGGTTTCAACTTTCATTTCAACACCATCTGACCATACAGGGGTCTTAGAGATTTGGAAAGAATGAATTTGAAAACAATTTCCTCACCTTTTCTTCCAAAACCCTACGCCAAAACATGAAATGTCTCGCATTCTGTCCAAATGAGTTGTAAGTCGAAAGGCCTAGTTTTGAGATAAAGGCTTTCAAAGTTAAGTGGGTGGCCATAAGTCAATTTTTTGAAAATTTCAGATCTGGCAGTAAAACCATCTCTAAACAGTTTTCAACCCCTGATTCGTGTTGATATTCATGTTTTATGTGTTTAATTTTAATTGGTATGGTTGCTTAGGCTTCTACACATGTATAGCTCTCTAAACTTTAAATACAATTTTCTCCCCTTTCTGAAATTTTACAAGCCCTAACCCTGTCGACTTCAAATGGTTGCAACTTGATACAGAAGGACAATAGAGCTTTTCTTTTTGTTTTATTTGAAAGTAGAGAAATATGCTTCACTGTGATACCAATACCTGACTACCTTCCAATTTCGACTTAAGACTCATTTGGACTGGTTGCAAGACAAATATGCCTGCAGGCTTAAAGAGTTAGGCAACAAACAATAAAACTCTAGGTAAATAAGTATTCAAAAAGATTTCACAAACTGAGAGCGCGCGTTCCTTGTCATTTCTCATGAAAATTGTACAAAAAGACTCATTACAGTATTTACTTAACTTGCACAACTAATTGTATCCAAATTTCATTAATTTCTAAATGTAGATATAATCATTTAGACAATTTAATACGTTTAAAATATATTCTAAAGTCAGAATGAAGGCAACAGTAAGCTACCTGATTCTAAAAACACATCTTTTGACATTGCCTGATGGAAAGTGAGGTAGTGTCCATTTGTACGACAAGGGTAATCCATCCATTCCATTTCCCAAGTGGTTAGACCTGAAAAAGTTCAAACATAGGTAGTTAAAAATGTAGTGCAGTTTGAAATTATATACTATATATAAAAATTGGCTTTTGCTTGCTATAGGAGTAAATTATTGTTTTGTAGTACTAAAAAGAATCTCCATTGTTTCTTTTTGGCATTTTTATCAAAATGAAATTTATACCAATTAATTGTCTCTCAGAGTAGCTTACACTCCCAGTTTGCGCGTTTTCTGATTTTCTTACATAGCCTTATTAGCATGGGTTCATCTAGTCAAAGTCTTTACAATGTCAGTTAAAAAAATACAGGTCAACCGTAGATACATTGAATAAAAAAAAAAGCACATGATATGACATTGAGCTTGTAATGTCAGTGGAAAAATTTCATTGGATGCTCTAAAACAGGAAAAGGCGAAAGGGGGGTGATGTCACATTTTATTATATTGACTTTCTACAATACAGAGGCAGATAAGAACACTGGATTTTAATAAATCGTTCATAGTGCTCTTACAAAACTGTTGGTTCATCAAGTTTCAATTAGACCAAGAACATTACCTAACTGAACAAGAAATACACAAACAAAAGAACGTAACCATAGTACGGAAAAGGAGAAGGAGGAGAAGAAAAAGAAAGAACTAAGGAATGAAGGAGGAGAATGAGAAAAAGTAAAAAAAAAGAAGAACAACAATGATGAAGAAAAGAACGAGATGCAAGAGGATAAAGAAATGAGAAATAAAAAAAACAACAACAGGAGAATTAATCGAATCTCTAACCTGGACCAGGGAGCTTCCTGACAAGCTGGTGCGTCCAGCTTGACCAGACACTCAGGGTTGTAGTCGTTTGTGCTGTCCTGAGGCACAGCCCACTTGTAGACGAGGCCGGAGGTTTTGGTTCTCTCACATGCATTTTTGTTGCCTTTATCTGAACAGAGCGTACAAAAAAAAAATAATCAAGTTCTGGAAATTAAAAAAAAAAGATAAAAAAGTATTGTTCTAACAAATAAACTGATATGTATATCAGAAAACCAATTTTTTTTTATTTCTCTGAAATGTTTTAGGACTCAGGTTATACTTTGAGACCAAAATTAACTCATAATTTATAAATTATAAAAATAGTTAAGTCATCGAAAATGGATGAACATGGCCAAATTAAGAGAGAAAAATGTAAACAATAGATTCTCTTAGTGTATAGCGATGTCTACATGTTGATGTTTCAAACATGATAAGAAAAATCTTTATTCATCCCAATGGGGAAATTAATTTGGACAGCGTTCAGATACATGTGTATTCGCATACATGAATAGGCCTACATAGGCCTACATTTCATCACATATTTCCAATCATCACACATTAACTTATCATTTAAATAGGTTCTAAGTTGTCAAACTATCAATTAGGATTACCATTTCTTCTTATAATCTAAGGCTTTTAAAAGTTCCACCCCCCTCCCAGTAAAAAATCAACAGATATGATAAAAGTCATTAACCACTGTATGCACGCTATACGAGCTGCAGCCCAACTAGTCCAATGCGCTGTGTACGTACGCTGTATGTATAGGCCTATTGCTAACCCAAGTTTTCTACATATTTACAGTTAGTCAAATTTTAGTTTCTACACAATATATCTTTACTAAATGCTTTTAGTTCCTATACATATATCTTTGTTAAATGCTTTTTAGTTTATACATATGTATCTTAACTAAATGCTTTTAGTTTATACATATATATCTTTACTAAAAGGCTAGATCTATTTTCTACAGGTCCTCTTTAAATTTTAGATTTAAATCTAGAAAGACCTTCTCCACCTATCCATGTTTAAAAATATTCTTCAAACACAGCGGAAAATTCTTTGTAGCAGTGAAGGGGTTAAAAGTTAAAATGTGAGACGACCAGGACAAAACAATCTGGCACAAGTCGGAATTTTGACATATTGAGTTATCAACATTTATCAAAACTGTATTGTATACATTTGAAGAAGTTGAAAAATATACTCTAGCTTAACTACATCTTAAGTTGCGTCATTTTGAAGACAATTAAAAATAGTATGCTATGTAACAAAATGTGATACTAAAAAAGCTCTAACTCCAAAAAAGTCTTAGCGACTTGTGCCCAGAGTTGCCAACAAAATGGAAGGGATGCCATGGAAAGCTTTTTGAGAGCCATTCAAGGGCCTTTTTAAAAGGTTCAAGGCTTAAACCTGTGGCTATGGGCTAAAACCCCTTAGCTCCTGCAGTATTAAGTTATCAAATTTTATTAGAGGCTAACTTTTCATTTCCTGGCAACTATGGGAAAAGTTGTAGAACACCATAAATTGAGGGTACAATTTTCTATTAAAAATGGCAAAATGGCAGAAAATTAACTTGCCAGTAAAGACCCTTTTGAGTCAAAGAAATGAGGGCTATGGGAAGCAGTAAGGAGGGCTATTAGAGGGCTTTTTCAAGAATTAACTCCTAAAGTGGGCTTTTAGAGGGCTTTTTGAGGGCCTGGCGCTCAGAAGTGCCATTTGAGGGCTAAGTAGCAACCCTGTGTGCCCGATTTACCCTGGTTGCCTCACAAATACTGATTTGCTAAAACAATATAACAAATATAACTTCTTTTGAAATTCACTAAAACAAGTTGATACGGCTTTGGAGAATTCAAACATAGACATGAACGATAATACATGTCTTGCTACAAATTTTTTAGGGAAAAAAAAAAGATTTGAAAAAGAATTGTTTGTGTAACTCACTGGTTGCTTTTTCCAGGTAGCTGTGAAGTAGCAGCCAGCGGCCACCGTTGTCAGTGCAGGCTTCCTCGTTGGTGTAGCGAGACCAGCCGTTGGGATGGATGCACTCATAATAAGGCTGCACGTTGAAGCTCTTAGACTGGTAGTGTCTGACAAAAAAAAACAAAAAACAAAAAAAAAACAGGATAATGGACATTGATTGATTGAAATTCTTTACAAGCCCAGTCCATCATTAACGATGATCTCAGGGCTTACGGTCTTACGGGCTTAAATTTAGTTTACTTCGACCCTATATACTTGCCAACCTATCTCATACATTGAAATCAAGTTTTAAAAATCTTTGATACTATTTACAAGTTTTAAAAGTTTTCTATACATTGCTTCAGATTTTACCATATAATCCAATCTCTGTCAGGTAATCCAATCTCTGTCAGGTAATCCAGAATCTGAGAGGCTTTCACCTCTTGAAATTGCGTGAGCATATCAGTTGTCTTATAATATTTTGATGGATAATGGAGAAGAGAGCTTTCACAACTTGAATTATCATTGCAATCAACAACAACAAGAACAAAATGTCCCAATTTCTATTATGAGAACTCTCTCTGGTGTTGTCTCCCCTGTCATATGCTATAATGAATTATGTGTCTCAGAAATCTAACTAAAATGAACTCAATTGGATGTATTGAAAATACAAGACAATTAACACTCCTACAGTGAAATGTGATGACTGGTACTAAAAGAAGTCAACGGGCCAACTTTGTAGACATTATACTAACAGTAGAAAAAAAAATTATAAGGTAAGGACTCATGCGTGTCTGTCTGTCATGTTGGGTAAATTATGTGAACTGATGGGGGATGGATGCATCTTGTTGGTGGAAGACAGGAGGTGGGGAAAATTTAGTATTTGTACGGGGAGAGAGAAAGGGAGAGGGGGGAGGTCACGTCATTATGTGTCAGTCTCATAGCTTTTCGCAGGTTAGCATCTATTTTTTGTGTATCTCCTTATCTTCATGTGAAGCGCTAAAAGCATATTAGTGGATAAGCACTATATAAAAACGCTCTTTACTTTTTTTTTTAATAAGTCAAGTGATTGTACTTGAAGTGTGAAATTGACGACTTGGCCTCTGGCCCGATAAAATTTTTGAATCTTGAACATCATTTCAATTCCAAAAGATTGCTCCATGATGTTCCTGCACGTAATTGCTTTTAATAAGAGGAGCCATAACAAAAGTTGCTCGTAGATAATTTAGAGACCACACTTAAGCGATATGAAAAGAGGCCATGAAAAACACAAGGGGGAGTAATCTCATCATTTCTATATTCAGTTAAAAAAATCGGGGGGTCATCTCCTCTGAGAACAATCCTACTGGCTGAATTCAACTGCTGTATTAAAAAACTACGAATACAAAGAAAAAAATTTAGAAAACTTGAAGTGTCCTAGAATAAGGATGAGGCTTCTGAGATGAATGTGAAGCAATCTAAGCCAGTTCAAAAAACATACTTGCACATAGAAGCGCTCTCTGCGAGCACGGCAATGTCCACCCAAGGTGTGGGGTGCCAGTAGGGGAAGTAATCCCGCTCCTCAGGACATTCATAGCCATAGCGGTTGCCTGTAGGGTTCTGACGAGTGTTGATGGCGCTGCTGTATCCCATGTTTTTTGTTTCCGCAAGCTTTTGGTCTGCTACAAAGAGACCTGTAAATTATTGAGGTAAAGAAGACAAAAAAAAGAATGATTGAAAGATTTTAAAGATATGAAATTAGCAGTGGATAGGCGTAGGCTTTCTAGTGGAAATGCCCTAACTGTCTGTCTTGGGTATGATGCAAACTTTCAACTTATAGATGCTTCGGCACCCACCGCCTTGCCACTTAGAGAAACATAGCTTATACCATTTCGCCACTATGATCCTTAAAAAAAAAAGAAGTAATGCAGTGAATTGTTATTAGCCCCCTATACCTATTTTCTCTAATAACTATTAATGCAATGCATGCTATTTTGGGCAAGCATTATTACCTTATAGCGCAGGGTTAAAATAAAAGGATATCTATCTGTCAAGGTAAAATTTTACTACGTTTAATTTTTAGCTGTGACAATGAAATGAGGGATTCTTCAACAAAATCGATTGGACAGTTTACTTTCTAGCCATATAAACTCTCTCTAACCTGTGATTAATTATATTATTAAACATGAATCAAATCTTTTTTTTTTATAATGACTACACACACTTCTCATTATATAGTTATATGTATATATGGTAGCCTAGTCTTACCTTATTTACGTACGACACAGTGTTT
>BMAT01011323.1:4326-16020 GCA_019649035.1 Elysia marginata
TTATTATTATTATTATTATTTAGTCAAGCAAAGAAATAACAGTACTTTTTTGTCGTCCCTCTGGCCTTTGTGATTCTCTCTATTTCTTTTGAATTGTGGTAAAAAAAAAAATCCGTGGTTTAACTCTTGGTGCTTTGGTAAAACAAATTTGGTTTTTATTCTTAGGTTTGTAGCAAAACACTCTGCTTCAATCTTAGCACTACTCTAATGTTAAAACATGAATGGTAGATAATGAAGATGAAATATTTTACCAAGGAGCATCACATTTCCTTTAAGCATTTTTTTCTAAAAAATGAAGTTCCCGTTTATAGGCCGGTTTAATCAATCGGCCAACACTTCGTAGGTGATTTGAACACAAATAACCCTTTTGTAGGGGTTTCATATGGCCACGGTTACATGTTATTTGGGTTACGGCTTATTGTTGATTCAACAGCCCCCTTCTTAAAGTAGGAACTAACATTAATAGCTAAAGAGGTAAATCAGATTATTGGAGAATCATAAAAAAATTGACACATATGTTTAAATTGCATCAAATTTACATTTCATCTGTTTGCGATGGGATGAATTAAGTACACATAAACATTTTTATGTAGGTACCAAAACGAATCAGAATTTGATAGCTTTCTGTTTTCTTTCTTTCCCTATTAACATATCAATTGATTTTGTTTAGTTTGTTTTCAAATACTTGTTTATGCGTTTCAAACAAGACATAGCTGTCTATCGTAATAGTCTATTTAAATGTTTGGGCATTATTTTCAGGTTGATAAAATAGAAGAAAAAAAGTTGACACCATATCCTCGAATTTTCTTTACACACCTATCTCTTACCCTCTAACGGGATACCATATTGAAAAGTGCTTCTCTGTTTATTTTATTAATATTTCTGGTTTTTATTTCATAATTATATTGTTTCCATTTTAGTTGAATTTACATTTTTCTTCTAGCAATTTACCATGTTTTTGACTTAGGATTTCATCCACAAGAGCCTTTTGCACTTCCAAAGCTTGGAACGTGTCCAACATTGTTTACAAGCAAAAAGGGAAAACACTCTTAAGCCTAAATGTATCCAGCCTTGTAACATAATAATTGCACTGCCACAAATCAAAATTAGCTTATTAATTATACAATTTAAATTAAAATTGAAAGTGTGAATTCATAAAAAAATAACAAAATTTTATTTTTTATGGGGAAATTGAAAAAATAGACTTTTGTTTTTACGACAGGAAGCGACGCCGGACACGCCTATTTTAGGGACTTCTAAATTTAGATCAAGTCCATCCACATTCTGTCCTATAAAACTTGCAGGGGCCATTTTTGTTGGACTAGGAGTAACTGGATTCATAGCAGTCGCATCCTGAAGCCTTTCCTTTTCTCAGCGATTTCACCTTACGTTGTTTTATAATGCAGGCAATAAAATGTGTTGTGGTTGGCGATGGGTAAGTTGTATTTAAAAGAAATTAATAAAGCAAAAGAATCCCAATTTTAGTTTTAGATTGGTGGCAGTTCAGATGACACTGCCATTCATAGCACTGAAACACAACGATGTTCGACTAATTTACTTCCGCACTTCCTTGATTTCGTCTTGGAAATAATCACTAGATCTATCTATCTTTCCTCAGTACATATTAGTACTATTTTGATAAACTTTCGATTTCATACTAAGTTATAAATGGAGTTGTTCCTTAATATGCCATTGATTCATTATTAAATTTACGAATCAAGATTTTGATAAGAGACTATAGACCTAGAATCCTGTCTGGATCTATCTCTAATTAGAATTTATAGATCTAATTTAGATTCTAGATCTATATCTATCTAGAATCTAGAGACTAGACCAAGATCTCTATCAATTCATTTGAGTTTTCAGATCTTTTCTCTCCGAATCTGCCACATAAATGTAGGCTAGTCTTAGACTTTATCGGACTACCAGTCCATTCTGAATTGAATCTAAAACTCTAAATAATGTTAATAAATTGGGGTAGGCTATACCAAGTTGGAGTCTGAAACATTTGTTCTCAAATCAAGATAAAATAAATTGATAATGAGATTGTGAGTGACAAAAGGTTGTGATTACAGAACTGTCCTACATAGGCCTACTGACTTAGGTAATGGAATATAAAGAAGTCCTAAATTTAAATATAAAGAAAGATAAATCAAAAGATTTCATTACTATTACTAGTGCAAAAAATCTACTTGAAATTGATTTCTTCCTTTTAATTTTATAAAAGTAATACTCCTAGTCCTAACTTGTAAAAATGATGGATTTGTTGAAGTTGAAGGTATTTTGATCATGTGACTCCTTTTATTAAAGTTTTTTAATCAGTTTAACCTCAAAATAACCACTTTTAATTTGCATCCAATTAAACAAAGCTTTTTTCATGTCAGCATCACTCACAACTTAGTATTTTGATGCTATGAATGTCTTCATACGAGAAAATCGTTTTTGTGTTCAAAATGTTGTGTTCTGCGTTTTTGTTTTTTTGTATCACATGATAAGTTGGTTTTTTCCTCTTTACTTGTTAGGCCTACAATCCCTCATGATCATTATTATATAAATTATTAATAACAGAAGGATCACAACTTCAAGTACTTCATATGCATAGCTAAGTTAGATTGATGTTTTAACTACACCAACTTCAAAATAGGTTTCAAAATGAAATGATATGATGATTTTCTCTCCCATCCATACTCCTTTTCTTATTTGTACAAATGTGAAAGGATATTAAATTAAAAAAATAACTCCACAGCCAATTATTGTGCAGCTATATTCTTCTGAAATTGAAATCTTGTACTCTGTGACCAGAGGTTTTTGGATAACATGCCAGATTTTTTTCAAATGAGGACAGGAAATTGAAACCTTTAATTTCAGTCCTTTTTGTCTGTTTTTGTGCTCACATTACTATTATAATATATATAGCCACTGCCATTCACTTGGGTCCATACCTAATGTGAACCTGTCATGAATATAAGATTTGTTTTAAAGATCAAAATGATCTCGCACCCAGCGTAAATGAGTTGGATGTTGCCATTTTCACCTTAATAAAAGGCTTTGCTGTTTTGAAAACGACTTTTGACGCTTTCAAATGTCAACTATTTCAATAGATATTGCCAATATTTTTCAGAGAGATGCAAATTTTTTTGGTGGTTTAAATAAAAAAAAGAATTTGCCGTGAACGTTTTTACAAGACAGTCTCCTGACCAGTGCAAATAAGTGAGATGTCGGAATATTTTAAGCAAGCTATTTAAAAGATTTTTATTTCCTAATGTCTCTATTTCGAATAAAAAGGAAGTTCTTATACTAATTATAAATCTAATAGCATTTCCCAATAATTTCATGCACTTTAATTTTTAAAACATTTCAAAAGTGCATCGCTCAAAATGTCAATTTGAGAACAATGCCCTGTTGTGAAAATTGCGACATCAGACTCATTTGCTCTGGTTGCAACAGCAAGACATGCCGATCATCCTTTCATAACTTATTCACACTCACAGAGAAAGTATGCCCGTAACGGTATGGAGTTAAGTTGGAAGCAGAGCTTGTGTCTGTGGAAATAGGCCGAATCAGTTAACATTTGTTAGAGGATCACAGGCTTAAGATTTTACCTTCTTTTCATCCATGTAGTTTTGGTGCAATTAGTAAGAATTGCCTCTTTATTTATTCATTACTTTTTTGCACTCACTCAGTTACCGTTTTCCATTTTTAATTTGCATCCTGCTCTAAGCTTTGTTTTTAAATTGGTATTGTACAAACTAGAAATAAATTTTTTTTTTTCAGATTCATTCAGGAATGCAATTTTTCAGTTAGAGTCTGTTAAAAGTCTGAGAAACTGAATAAAAACACAAATTTAATTAAGATTGGTCCCATAAGCAATGAAAATTCATTGGCCCCATACTCATTTGTATCAGCAGGAATTCAGCACCAAGGTTTTCATCTTTGTTCGGATATGTAATTTGAGTGGCATCCCAGTCTATAAAGCCTACTTGTTCCTTCAATTTTAATATAAAATTACAAGAGAGGACAATTTAGAAGTAAAAGATAAATGTGGTGAAATCATTTGGACTTATTTAATGTAGGCTATAGCTCTGAGTTATCATAGGCCGTGCATTTGCATAATCTGGCAATGATCAATACCTGGTCTTTTTGTAATCTTCAAGGAAATTCACTAGGTATAGATAAATTTCTTTGTTAATTTGATTTTAAAAAATTTTGCTCCTGGAAAGCCCTTTTTTATTTGTGTCTTTATCCTTCTTCTCCTCAGTGCTGTGGGTAAAACATGTTTGCTCATCAGTTACACAACCAATGCTTTCCCTGGAGAGTATATTCCCACTGTGTAAGTACTTATTTACATTTATGACAATTCTTGTAATTTGTGACCCCGATCCCGAAAACCAAGCTAAAGTACAAAATTTTCATTTTTTTAATCTTATACCTGACCAGACAGCAGCAGACGCAAAAGACAGAATGCATTTATCTTTAGTTGTTTTTTTTTTGTTGGTAATTTTCAAAGTGCTGTGATTACAGTAGTTTTTTTTAGAAGTTTTAAACTCAGAAATTGCCCATAGACCTCAGAATGGGACTGAGCGACTTTTGCTGGGTATTTGGGATTGGGTCACACATATAACATGAATTACAATCGATAAAAAAGGCTTGGTGGAGTAAGTTAGTCAGTAGTGAATACATTCAGTAAAATTTGCTTTTACCACTGAGGTTTTAGATTTCTTAACAATAACATACTGGCAATGAAGCAGCAGCTATTGTAAATTATCAACTTAGGACTGTTGGAGCATTGAATTAGTTTGTAAAATGTGCAAACAATAAAACAGTTTTCAAGTGAAAAGAAATAAATATTTTAAGATATATAAGTAAAAAAGAGGATAAAGAGGATGAGGTCGACTTAATACAATATTAAATGATTTCATGGGGGTTATCTTTTTGAGCTTTTTAGATATATTTTATCATTGATTTTATAAGACTCTACCTACAAAAAATACAGGCATATCTTAAGCACCACTGCAGATGTGATGAAATATATATAAAAAAAAAATATTTTTTTTTCTAATGCTGGACAGAATGTGCTAATTGAAACAACTACTCACTGGTTGATAACCATGGAGGGAAAAAAATCACATAACATGATAGAAGCAGTTGCATCTTTGAAGTTTATAAGATAACTTTCAATTCAATTCAAGTTTATTCAGTCATTACATAGTTACATTAGTATATGTATTAACTCTAGTTCCCGTAAAATTGTTTACAGCTTGGGGAAAGAAGCTATTTACGATGTGTTAATAATTTCCTTTGAATGCCTAAAAGTCTTTGCCTATGGGGTTGAAAATCAAAATCTTCCTTACTGGCTAGGTGTCATCTTTCAAGATCTTTTCTTTCTGGCTGACATTAGAGAACTTTCTTCATACAAACTTTCCAGAGATGGCGGATTCATACAAATTAATTTTTGTGCGTTTATGACAATTGAGTTAAGTTTTTCAGTTCAATATCCTTTTTTACCGTTTTATCAAATCAAACGAAAGTCAATTGAGTCAATGGCTCGTTAAAAACAAACAAGTGTCACCCTATTAACTATAAAAGATCAAATTTTTCTTAAATATAATTAGAAGGACATGTCCCGAGGCATTTGAAATGTAGGCCTATTTAGGTTTTCTTGAAAACATTAAGAACAGGCAGGGAAAAGATGGTATTATTCATTGGGTTTTAAGTGTAACCTTTGAAATATTTTGAAATGTAAAGATAGTTTTATACATGAATGGAAAATGTCCTTTTAACTGCTGTTTGATAAATCAGATTAATGAGTACAAAATAATGTTTTATGCCCAAAAGACGCTTTACTTCTTGAAATTACCGTAACTACATATTGAGACGTTTCTAGGGGTTTCAGACAAATTTTGTGTTTTAACAACATTACATTTACAAAGACACATGCTGGAATTTTGTTGAAATGCAGTTCTCATGCCATGTTCAAATTTTTTTTCTAAAGGCAATTTACATCCCTGTGTAGAAAAGTCTCCTCCTTGGTTATCATAGTTCATACAAAATTTTTAATGTCAGTTCTACTTACATGGTATTTTTTTTTACCTTAGACAACAGTCTTAAACCTCAAAGTGTTAAATTTACAAAAATCAATGTGTAACATTAATGTAGACATCAGTTTGGGTACAGAGTTTGTGTGTTGATTACCCAGATTCGACAACTACTCTGCCAATGTAATGGTAGATGGAAAGCCCATCAACTTGGGCTTATGGGATACAGCTGGCCAGGAAGATTACGATCGGCTCAGACCACTGTCCTATCCACAGACAGTAAGTTTATATTTGATTCATAAATTTAATGTTCCTTTTCTATTTTTGAACAATTTTTTTTCTTAAATCAAATTATTAGGTTCATTTTTAATGGTTGGAAATATGACACTATATCAGTTACTTGTGCTGGCCATTCGCATGGGGATGGATTGTCTTTTGTCCAAAATGGAAATATGGTCAATAAAAATAACTTAAAATAAGTTAAAGATGCTTGTGTCAGTATTCATGCATTGCACATGTAGTATAAGCAGATAGAGTAATGGTTGGTTATTAGTTTGTCATTCTTTTTACATTTGATAAGGAATTAAGATAGAGTAATGGCTGGTTATTAGTTTGTCCTTCTTTTTACGTTTGATAAGGAATTATTCTTTTGTGTGCCGGTATACTCGAATATTATTAGAAATAGATTATGATTTATATAGATTCTTTGAAGTCTGACTTGCAACAACAACTTGCTTATGGTGCAAAGCATTATTCTACTCAGCCTTATGCCTTATGATAAGATATATTTTTAGAAATACCCCCAAAATAATGCATATTTTCTTTTGTCTCAATCAAGGATGCTATTTTATATTAAAAATTGGTTGCACACTTGGTTTTGACAAACAAGTTATACGCGAGTATGACAGAAATTTCAAGAAATAGATCTACATGTAATCTCTGTTATTCTAGCCACCGCGGTCATAACAAAATGATTACATCTCGTTTCAAAGAAATAGAAAATTTAAATGTATAGGTTTTTTTTTCAACCATTACTGGGAACTTAGAATGCAATAATCATGTTTGGTTTAAAAGAATTTTAGTTAAACAATTAGATACTAACAGACGCATGCAGTCAAATTTTAAATATTTTTTATTGATATTGGAGAAAGTTTCAACCATGCTATAACCATGTTATTTACATGATTTTGAATTCCTAATACAAATCTACTTTTTGAATTGAAAAACAAACAAAAGAGTCAGAGATATTTTCAGTTTATTTAATAACCTAGACAGCCTGAATGTTTTGTCTTAATAAACTGAAATATTGATTAGCAAGCAAATTAGTGGGAAATGCTTTGCTTTCGGACCGAGATGTCCAGGGTCTGAGTCATGTAATCCTTGAGAAAGGCTATTTACACACATTTTGCCGCCTCACTCATAAGTTAAAGGAGTACCATACTATAGACAGTTGTAGACCTTTTCAGTATGCTAGAGTGATATGCTTTATTTGCTGCTGCGCCATGAGTACATAAGCAACTTATGCTGGTAATGCCTATCAGGGAACCCATTTAAAACACTTAAAGCATCTTAGTGAATTGGGCACAGTATAAAAAACACTTTTACTTTCCTGGTTCCCCTGCAATGCCCAGAATTCTCTGGGGTGGTTGGGGGTGGGGATTCTGACTGCTCTACTTCAGGTTGAGAATGTTCTAACTTTTGCTAATGCAATGAGTCCAAATTGAAATGTAGGTTATAATAAAGGCTGTAGCATTACTCATTTCTTTATCTGCATGACCTAATTTTAAGGTTCAATAACATGTAGTATCAAAGAGGAATCTGATAATGGTCTTTGTATATATAGGCCCATTTCATTTATAAGCAATGCTGGCAAGGAACAAGATCTCATGTTAGATTTTTATCTCTAAAAGGTAGCAAGAGATAATGATAGAAACATCCTTTATCTTGTTAAACTATAATTTTGTTTGTTCCAGTTATTTCAAACATGCTGTAGTAAATTTTTACAGTAGTTTGGTATGTGAGTAATGAGGATCCTGCTCCTTGTTCCAAATTGCACTTGTATTAACAAGGATGTGATTCTTTAAAATTTAATCTGATTTCAGCTTTTCTTTAATGAAATAAATCTCAAATTTTGACTCGATTGATTGAAAAAAAAAAAGATCCAGCGGAACTTAAGACGTACTTGCAATAACCTTCAGCATCCTGAACATGATAAAGTCCAATTTTCTTTCCTATACTTTTACTAGAAAGCTGCCCTTCTTGTGTTGTTTCTGTATTATTTTATGTATAAAAATATAAAAAAATTTTCGTTCTTAAAAATTTTTAGTATGTAATAGAACTGAAGAGTCGTGTACAAGTTCACATATTTTCCATTGTTCATTTACATCCCTCATTTATATCCCTGTCTTGAGAGTACAACTAACTTTTTATTTATGTGAATTGCTTACTGTCCGCCTCCTGACCTCTTTTTGATCTTTTAATTCTCCTTAGATGTCCTTTATTGAGCTTCAATGTAACTTTTGTTTTTTGTTGTTTTTTTTCCTCAGGATGTTTTCCTCATATGCTTTTCACTGATCAGTCCGACCAGCTTTGAAAACGTTAGAGCAAAGGTAACTGTTAACCCCCAACTCTCCTTTTCCTTTTCCTCTCAGTGGCACAATGCGATAAAGACACAGTCAAGTCCAGATAACTGAATCCTAGATAATTCAATTACAACAACCTTGGACTCAACAAAACCTTGTATTCAATAAGCTGAAATAAAGTCCCAATATTCTTTTTCTTCAAGTTTTACAAATTTCCTTGACTAGAACAAATAATTTCAGACCAACCTCATTTTCAACGAACTAAAAGTGAAAATGAAGTTACTGATGGGTTTTGTATTAGGCTTTGGTGCTGGTGTCATCGACACAACTATCACAGTATCATAAAGAGAGATAAGCATATATCAGATGAGAAACTGCTAGCGTTCCAAAAACTTATAGCACTATATGAGTCTTTTCTATTCTTTGTAGTCTTCAAAGAGTTCAAGGTTGATAGGTAGTGGAGAACTTTCCTGTTCGCTTCTGTTTTGTTTTGGGTTACTCTTGGAATTAAAAGAGACCTTGCATTTAACAAACTTTCTATATTCCTGCAAAATTCATGGGATCCAAGGTCCACTGTGCATTTATTAATCTAGGCAAGATTAAATGCACCATTGCTTGTGTTTGCTAAAACAAAAAGGCTGTGGCAGCAAAGCAACTGTCTCAGTTTTTAATTACACACAATTAAAAGTTTTCTACATTTTCCTTGACGTTTTTAATAACATGATACAATTAAAAGTTTTCTACTTCTTCCATGACGTTTTTTAATTACATACAGTTAAAAGTTTTCTATTTCTTCCTCGACAGTGGTTCCCAGAGGTGAGCCATCATTGTCCTAACACGCCCATCATACTGGTAGGCACCAAGCTTGACTTGCGTGAAGACAAGGAGACCATCGAGAAACTTAGAGAAAAGAAACTCTCACCCATCACCTACCCACAGGTAATAAAAAAAGTTTTTTGTTTTTTTTTAGGCATTTAGGGTTTCCAAAGATTTGTGTTGTAAACTAGATTAACTCATGTGGCTTGGAAGGTGTCTCATGTCTAGAGGTTCGGTGGACCTAGATGTTTTTATTCAACAAATCAATATGAATTTCTCTTTTTTTGTCTTCTTATATCTTTATAAGGGATGTTTTATAGAATGAACCATCTAAGCCCCAACTCATTTTTTTTTTTTAGTTTTGAAAAATCTCTATGCAATTAAACGTCAGTTTTTTCATAGATCGTTCCTAGATTTGGAGTTTTTAGTTCTTGAATTTTTTTCGTTGTTTTTTTTCTCCAAGTATAGTCGAATTTCAATGACTCCTTTGACGAATTATTGTTCAAACATGTTTTGGTTGATTTAACGCTTATAATCTAGCAAGTTCTGAATGACTCATTGAAAAGCTGTGTGTATTAACGCTGACTAGTTTTGTTTCTTTTTGTTTCATTTTGCTCCCCTCCCTTATTCTTTTTTCTTAGCGTTCATTTATTTTGCTTATGTATGATTATAGGTTTTGCCTTAAATACTTTTACTTGAAAAGCAAGTATATTCACACTAAATAGTTTAGTTAGATTATTTTGGATACTCTTTTTCCTTTTCCTTTTTTTTCGCTTAGGTATTAGACTATAATTATGAATTTAATCTTGGAGAGGAAAAAGCAACAGTTATTATTTCAATATTTCTTCTTAATCCAGGGCCTGGCCATGACCAAAGAGATCAGTGCTGTTAAGTATCTCGAGTGTTCTGCTCTCACCCAGAAGGGTCTGAAAAACGTTTTTGACGAGGCAATTCGTGCTGTGCTGTGCCCCAAGCCAAAACCCAAGAAAAAGAACAAGTGCCAATTATTCTGAGGATCTTATCTTAGTAATTCATAATTTTTAAGGGGTAACTTGCAAAAAACCAACCAAGTATTTAATCACTCAAAGTTGGTGGGTTTTTCCCTTTTTACGTGTGTGACTAGAGGCACAATGCTGTGGTTGATAGGCAATAGGGATAGAGGGGGGGGATGTTATATTTTGTGTTCAACTACGAGAAGTGAAAAAATAAAAAAACGAAAGTGGCAATCTTTGTGGCTGTGACAAAATGCTGTCCCTAAAATTCACGCTGGAGGGTTATGAAGAAGACATTGTTTTGTGTCGTAAGGAAAATTAATTGAACTGCTTTTTGGCAGTGCTATTTCATTGATCACAAATTTAAAGATGTAAAGGCAGTCCGATTAAAAGAACAAATATAAAAGCAGGTTTTTATTTTTGTTGAGTATGCACGCCAGTATTATTATAGTTAAGGCAAAAAAAGTGCTCACAAATTTTTAGAAAATCTACCCCATAGATCTCAGATTTTTGTTGGTTCGGAAGGATAACACAAGTTGTGAATATATTTGTGTCTTCTGTGTGTGATGTCTTGGTAAAGTCTTCCATCTCAATTCCTCTTGTTACTTTTGTATTGTAAATGATTACTTGCGACACAGTTTGGTTTTTTTACTTCTCGTAGATTACAACATAAAAATATATTTATCTTGTCATGATTTTCAACAGGTTTTTTTTATTGTAAGCAAAAAAAGTATTAAAAATTAAAGTTTCTTTTCTGAATGGGAAATAAAAAACTACAAAATGCATTTTCAGTCATATCTTGCAGTTATATCTGTGTCTTTTGTTATCAGGCACATGGATTTAAGGCATTTCTGCTACAGATTGAAAGGTCTATCTGTAAAATAATGTTGTCTTGTTTTTTTTTTCTTTTTTTATTTTATTGCTGAAGTGGTGACTTTTTCTACACAAGTTTGTCATAGACAGCATTAGCATATAAAATATGAGAAGGCTTTACTAATTATTCTACTGTGTGATCTGATAGTGATAGCAAAAAATTATTGTAGTAGAGTGTTGCCGAAGTAATAGATTTGTTACCGTCAAGAGATAAAGCTTCTTGATTGGCACATTGGCTGTGCCCTTACTTTATTAAATTTTTTTTGTCATTTTAAAACAAGTTAGAAACATTGATAAAATGTAAATTTTAACCCTTGTACAAATGTAATAATGTTTACATTATAAAAATTGTTACTGCATCATTCTAGCTGTGTCATGTTTGGTGGGTTTTTTTTT
>BMAT01011327.1:27040-37336 GCA_019649035.1 Elysia marginata
ATAAAGGACTCTCAGGAGTTCAAGACTGCGTTAAAAACGCACCTATCCTATTCCAAATGTATCTGTCCCAACTTTATTTTGTTCTGTGAATGTGTATTGAAAAGATGTCAATGTCATTGTTGTCTAATGCGCTTTCAGCTTCTTGTAAAAGCGCTATATAAATGTTCTTCATTATTATTGTTATTATTATAATGTTAAATTTCAGTCTTTGTTGTTTTCCTCATAAAATGGCATGTGCAAATATTGCTTTGTGCTCTTGTGTGTGGTTATGATTTCAAAATCTTTTGAAGGGAACTTGCCTGTTGGTTTTATTTGAGACAGAAGAGACAACTTAAATCCCACACATTTCAATACTTTTTTCTCCAGCTGTTAAAGGTTAAAAAAGGAACTGCTTAAGTTTTTAAAATTTTTAAAAGGAATTAGCCCCTTTGTATTGGGTTCCATATTTATAGTGTAAAAAAAACTGCAAAGCCACTAATCAGTGGCCCAAATACCTGCACTACAGCATTAGAGAACTCCAAGGAATTGAGGAACATCTGCAAGTCAGGGATCCGCTGGCAGTCTTCATAAGTAATTGCATACCAGTCATCAGAAGACGGCGTCAGGCGATGAGGGAGGGAAGAATACAGGCCACTTAGACCAGTAGCGAGGACCTGGAACAGGTATAATAGTCATTTTAATGTTCGTTTATATCTGAGGACCAGTAAAGAAACTTATATTTGGAGGGCACCTGCTTTAGAGATTTTATTCCACTAATAGTAAAATACATAATGTGTTTGTTATCTTCTAGATCTAAATATTTAAAAAAACTTCTACCAATATTCAAACTCATGACTGATGATTTTGTTTTTAATCTACTTCATGTTTTACAATATGAAGATTATTCTTTTTAAAAACTGTGCAGACAGATGTTATGAATAACACTATGCAAACTCAACAACTCACAAAAGCCAGCAAAATTTTATTTTTACAAAACCCGAAATAACTAATTGAGCCAAATTTTATTTACAAAATACAGGCTTCACAGCATAACTTACAGGGCAGAAATGTGAGTTATTGGCAATGTATTGGCCTATATGTGGATGTCTAGCCGACAGAGTCATTATCAACAGTAAAGCATCCCTTGCTTTCTGCCCAACAGGGCCTTCTCGATGAATGTACGGAATTAAGAGTGAAAAAATCAGGAACCGAGCTGGTCCATGATCTGCATCTGTGCTGCAAATATGAAAAAAAGATACAGCAAATTACTTTTAAATTTGTAAATACATCATTTTTCATGGGTTTCCTTGTTTCAGAAGTCGTCATAACTTTGGGACCATGTTCATTAAATTCAAATTCAAAATCTGTAAACCTTTGTCTTGCTGTGTAAAGAGTATGATACTTTGAGTATATTACTTCCCATTGATGCAGAACTATAACTAACATTATAAACACAATATAGATGATGCAGTAAACAAAAATATTATATTATAGCTGTGTTCATAAAAAAAAGAATTTGTATAACTGAAAATCAATGCAGAATTATAACACTATGAATACAGCCTTGACGATGCAGTCAACATTAAATATTATGTGTTACAACATCAATTTCCAGCAGCAAGTTTTTTACACATATATACATTAACTATCATTGAAAGCTATGAACACTAATGAATCAAATGTTCATTGCTCTCCTTCCTAGCCATTAATTGGCACACTGGATATATCGATTTATATTCAAAATGTGCTAATGAGAAACTGGTGGACCACAAAATATGCTACAATTATACAAACAAAGAGTTAATAAAGAGTTAATTCACCAGCTTCATTTATTATCATGGAATTATTGAAATAAAATCTTTAAAATCACATTCAGGTACGACATTGGTCTTAAAAGTTTTATAAACAAAATTTTAAACATTTTCACCACCAGCCAAACCAAAGGTATCCAGGGTTTATTCCAAACATGAAACAATTATCAGTGTTGACCGAATTGTTTCAATACCTGAAAAAGCTTTCTAAGATGAGGTTCTGTTGGGAGATGCAAATGCAGATTTGATGAAGAACAAGCACGAGCTTGAACTCAAGCTCTCCATTGTTGGTTAGCTCTGTTGAAGAAAATGGAAAATTTATACAATGGTAAAAAAAATGTCCAGTAACTCATCTAGCATCTTCTGATGCAACATAGAGTGAACCATAAGAACAGCCAACACTTGTGTGTTCTTTCAAATATTTTAACAAAAACTACAAGCAGATTTTTAAAAGCAATAAACAACAACAGTAAAATATGAAAAAGAATAAAGTTAAGGTATATTAACTTAGGTACTTCAACATGTTACCACAACTCATTTTAATTAGGAAAAAACTCTTGTCCTTTTTTTTTCCAACAACACCGGAGGAGCCAGAATAATCTGAAAAAGGGCATCCCATAAGTAAAAAAAAATTACAGACTGACACAAAAAAGGACAAGATGTCATCTCTTTAGAGGAGACAAGTCACCATTCAATAAGAGCAACAGAAAAAAAAAGAAACAATAGTATCAAGTGTGTGACAATTGAACCCCTAGTTCTTTGTAAACATAGTGGCTTACCTAATTACCTCCCATTCTGTCCAAATGAGTCACAAGTCAAATGGCTCAGTTTTGGGATATAGGTTTTCAAAGTTTAGTGGGTGTTCGGAAGTCACATTTTTTTTTTAATTTAAGATGGTGACATTAAACAGCTTTCACATTTATATCATGTTCAAATTTCATGTTTTATGTGTTTGATTTTAATTGGTATGGTTGCTAAGGCTTCATCACCTTTATAAACCTTAAAAGCTGTTTTCTGCTTCCCTGAAATTTTATAAGGCCTAACCACGCCGACTTCAAACGGCTACAAATTCATACAGGAGCAAGATAGAGCTTTTATGTTTATTGTATTTTAAGTAGAAAAAAAATAAGCTTTCCTGGGATACCAATATCTCACTACCTATTCAATTTTGACTTGAGGCGCATTTTGACTGGTTGCAAGACAATTCCATTTTTAAACTAGTTACAATAAGCTACCTTGTGATTCTGATACATCAATAAGGACCCTTAACAACGGCTTGATGACAGGTCTGTGAACCAAAAGTAGCTGCTTGCTCTGGCTGATGATGTGCTCAAAGATACGCAACTGCTGCAACCGTAGCCTTTCGTGGGTGCTCACATTGACCGTACACCAGGAACAGAAGCTCTCCAACAGCTCAGTTTCCATCAAATATTGCAAAATTGGGCCTGCAGATTGCAAGTTTTAGGCCGTATTTTAACATATATGACATGATAAGAAAAAGATGGCCCATCTATAGGACACTTTTTATTTTGGTGAAAAAGATGATATTAAAAAATTATCTTCAAAATGAAGGGCCTACATAATAAATATTATTGCTATAAAACTTAACTTTTCTTTGCTTCATAAAGAGTATATTAAGGTTAAATATTTATGTTTTATGTGATTTAGACTTTTTGTTCCGCAGGCAAGAGCTTGTTACCAGTTCCAAAAAGTCAAATCTCATCTTATTGGCCAGTCCAAGCTATTGGTATGATGGATAAGTATATGTAAAATTTAAAAAAAAGCAATCTCTGGCCTTTTTTTTTCACATCAAGAAAGTATAAAAAAAGCATGGAGCCAGAAAAAAGGCTAGCCACAGTTTTCTGGGTACATCACAGTCGTTTTTTTTTCCTCAATCACAATCTCTATGATAATAAAAAAAAGTTATTTAATGATTTATTCTTATCTTTTTAACTTTTTAAGACGACCCAAAGCCATGCAAACTAACCTGGCAGTCCACCTTCATCATCTTCCCCTACCAACAAAGTGATCATCTGTTCTAGGTTGCTTAGCACTGCCTCTACACCATCCACCGTGGCCAAGCATCCTGGAGAGGTTAGCCTCTTGTCTGAGCCATTCAACACTACACATACCTGCAATTATAATAGTCATCAATTCGTTAGTATGGTTCATGTGCATTAGGTGTCAAATAGTTTCACAATGATAAATTTATATCCTCACTGGGATTCACTATTTCTCCATGGCATGCTTTAGGGGGCAGGTCTAGTCATACTTAACAATCATGAGCATGCAACTCTACCGAAACCTAGAGGATCTACCTACGTTGAGAGACAAGGAGAGTCATCAGTCCATTTGTCAAAAAAGAATAAGAAAAATTCACTATCTGTGAACAGATTAACCAAATTTGTATTTTAAGCGCAATTTGTGTTACGTCAAAAGTTTTCAGACTTGACCACTATGTAAACTAAAAAGACCCTGCAACTTTGTGGTTTTTGAACTTCCTAGGGAAAGTAAGTACATTTTTAGGAACAAAAAGCATGAAGTAAAGTTTTAAAACTTTTTTTTCAAAAATCGAATGCATTCATTTTGATCTAGAAAACAACAAAAGTTGAACATACCAGCTTTACTGGATCAAAGCTAAACGATAAACTATGTTACCAGTGAAGCAGGAAATGTCATATTTTAATGTACTATTTGGTGTAGGCAGACTAAAGTCTAACCCATTGCTTCATTTCTCTCCAGTTTCAGAGTTGCACCTACTTGTAACGTCGTCTCATTTCTAAAAAACTCTAGATCTAAATCTCCAGCTGCAGCTACTCTGATTCTATCTAGATCTATCGCTCTACCTCCATCAATAGCATTAGACCCTATCTCTCCGTCAATAGCATTTAGATCTTATCTTCCTATAATACTTTTGTTGCTGTTCTCTTTTCTGCATTTTGCTTGGTATGTTCAAACTACTGTAAGGTCTAAAGTAGATCTAAATTCTTAAACTTTTACACAACTGGTTTGTTGGCAAGTTGTTTCAGTCTATAACTGTTTTGGTTTTAACATTTTATTTAAAGTATATTACATCTATCTGTCCTAATTCTTATGCAAGTTTTTTTTCCGGAAATTAGGCCTATATCATGTGTTGGCACATGGCAGTGAAAATACCAGGTCTGCAGCAAATGATGGTGGTTGGCCCAAAAGCATTTAGTTTGACTTAACAATAGTTTTCTCTTTAGAAATATTTGATTCAAACGAAATAATATATTGCACTATATTTCACAACAAGGGCACAGACAAAGTCTTACATTTTTTCATCGTGCAGTTCCTGAGAATCTACTGCTCTCAAAATTCAGCCTTAGCTCCATTAGTAGTAAGATGAGTAAAAAGCTAGAGATTAAGTGCGATTTATGAAAGATGAACTAGTTTTATCACATATCATGATAAAAATAATTATGTTGTGCTTCTAAGACTTCATTCAAGGAGGTAAAAATTCAATGACAAATTATTTACGTTGAAAAAGCTTTGCTTGTTTGAGAAAAAAAAATATTTACAGAGATATAGGCTGGTAAGTTCATATGTACACCTGTTTCTCACTTACTTGTTTCCAGTGGTTTTGAAACACCTCCAAGCACGTGTTTGGGTCAGTATCAGAGCGTTCACGCTCAGAACTTGGAGACTTGCGCTCACCACGCTTGAACCAACTCATCCTTACATATCAGTGGCTTGAGATCATCAGTAACATTGTGTTGTTGAGATCATGGCAAAACAATCAATACCTGTGGGGGAAAAAAAGAAAATTTTACAACGCCTTAATCAAAACAGGATGCAATGCAGTAATTTTTTTGACAAATGAATTTCAAGACTTCACAAGATCCCATGGTCCATTTTGAAGCATACAATCAACATGAACGTGCGACAGCTACAACATTTGATTTCAACTTTTAGAGCTCTGTTGTTATTTCCATCTTTGTGATGTGAATAACAATTTTTAATCTTAATGATTCCCATGCCAATGTGAAATTTTATGGTTATTTCCATCTCCTCACTCCAGAAGTTAATACAATGTAATCGTGAAAATCTTGGGAGATCCATGCAAATGTTATCACGCCATAAACTTAAATCGTACTACAATCATATATGTAACTTGAGCAAACAAAAAAAGTATTCCTGAATAGTTCTTTCTATAATGGAAGTTGGAACATCAAATTAGTACAGAAAAGTTATGAAGCTTTTATTTTGTAGTAGAATGACACATTTTTCAATGCATTGTATTTTTAATTGTTTTTAACGGACAATTATAGCAAGCCTACATGCACATTTCTGATTTAACTGTTTTTTTTCCCCATCTCTGGTTTAAAAACGCCAACATAAAAATCACCTCCCTTGCTCATTGTCTGCACAACAGCCTGCAGACACTTTAGATACAGATTAAGTAGGAAATATATGCTCCTAACTTGGGACAAAGTTAAAGCATCAACCTAAAATTACTTCCCTTTGGAGAAGAGAAATATTCCAAAGTTTTAACCAAATTACTCTTAAATTATCAGTTTACCACCATTAAAACTTTCTTATTTTAGTTCAGCAGGGCAAAATTGATAAGAAAATTATCATTATCTGACAATACTATTCAATGTTGAAGTACTTCAATAATAAGAACAAATTAATGAATCTTTCTTGAACAAGAATTCTTGATAACAGGTACAGGTTTGATCACACTGGGGTGCCACTTATTAAATTTTATTACAAATTACTCTTCATTACCTCCATTTCTTCAAAATTTTTGCTATAATAAAAAATGCAACTCACTGAACTGGACCCTTTATTTCTCTAAATCGGACAGAACTAAATTTTGTAAGTGTAACCATTAAGTTTGGGCTAAGTACTTAGTAGCTAGGGAGGCACTCCTGTGTGGATATCCATCCTGAGAGTACGGTGCAATCTGAATAAAGTCAACACATCGGAAACGAAAAAAAGTATTGGCTGTAAGCAAGGTTCACTTTATCCAGTTTCAGGGAGGGGGGTTGTAACAAATTCAACATGCGCAGCAAGACCATTCGGAAGGTACTCAGAGAAATGTTGAAGGTTAGCCTAGGCTAGATGTAGACAAGAGATGGAATGCGTTTGTGTGTGTACAGAAACAGTGTGTTCGCACATTAAATTTATTGGACTGGTATAGCGAGCGGGGAGGAATGGGAGAATCGTCAGAGAACTGCTCCAATCAGCACCTGTCTATACGCACTAGTCCTCTTCCTCTCCCCCACTAGCCCTCGCCAGGCCAGAGAGCCCAGGCAGGTGAGCATGCACTGCATGGCAGTGTCTTGAATCATGAATGGAAACAAAAATAGCCTACCCACCCACTTCAGCAAATCTCTTTGTCTCTCCCGAGACATATCTGAGGTTTCACCATCTCTTTCCATCTGGTTATGACTATGAGGTGAGCTAAAATAGGTCTGAGGCAGTTGACTTGATGCAAAATAAAGTCAATAAGGAGGAAAAAAAGGTCTATTACAAGGTGTTGACTTCAAGAGAGTTCACTTCTCGCAAATTCCACTCTGTATGAATGCAAGACGACAACAAAACATTGATACAGATATTTTTTAAGCTAGGTATCTGGAGTTTAAATCTAAATCTAAACCTACTACTAATCTAGAGAAGTAGTACTAAAAGAATCTACTCCGTGAGTTAAGTTGGTGGGACCACTCAACATAAAGAATCAACAAAGTTTTAATAACGTGAATGCATCTAGTTCTAAAATATGTACTTTTAGCTTTTAAGTAGTGACCGGAGACGTATGTGTCAAATTCAGCCCAAATCATGAGTTGCTGGTCGAATGGCCTAGTTTTGAGATATAGGCTTTCAAAGTTTTGTGGGTGTTCAGAAGTTAAATTTTTTAATTTTAGATAATGACGCTTAAACCATTTTGGGACAGTTTTCACAGCTAATTCAGGTTGAAATTTCATGTTTTATTGTGTTTAATTTTTATTGGCATGGGTGCTAAGTACTATGTATAGTTGTCTAAACTTTTAAGGTAATTACACCCCTTTCTGAAATTTCATACACATCCTAACCCTGCCGACTTCAAGTATTAGTATAACACAGAAGCGTGATAGAGCTTTTCTGTTTGTTGTATTGGAAAGTTGAGAAAACCTTTTCTGTAATACCATTATCTGACTACCTTCCAATTTCAACTTAAGACTCATTTTGACTGATTGCAAGACATATGTGTTGCTATTTCCAATGCGGAAAGACGGGAGACATATATAAATTTGTCAGAGTTTCCTGTAACTGTAAATGAAAGGGACCGGAGACATATATGTTACGGATAGTCCATTGTTTTTACAATCCACATTTGACTAACATCCAGTCCAAGAACTTCCGTGTTTGTGAACTTAGAACTTTTGTTTTCAACATGCAAGATGGTTGAGGGCTAAAATTTGATAAAAATTGCCAAAAAATGCAATTTAGACTTAGATCTAGAGTAGATCAGCCTATAATCGGAAATCGTCTTAAATCGAAACTCACGGTGTCAACTGACAATAAATGACGTAAACAGAAACGTGCGGCTATCTAGATCGATCCAGTTTTACCACAAACAAACCTTTTCTCTTTTAAAATTCAAGAACCAGAAGAGAACAACTCTTGGTCATTTTAATTTACAGTTTTCAAGACTCAAAATTACAAGCTAAGATGGCACGTCCATCGTTAACAGATGCGAGATTCTAACGTCTGCTTGGAAATAAGGTTATGGAAACTGCTAGTGTCTGGAATGAACGTTAAACTGAGTTTATTAAATAGTCCATGAATCTAATCTAATGTGAATTTTTTACCAAAGTCCACAATTTAGCTTTAAAGGGTGCTTCTGATTTACCTATAGTGATTTTCACTTATTTTGATAAAGTCACAATCTATTTTCAGCATCTAAGATTGAAAATTGTTTAGAAAGACGTACATCTCAAAACGAGGTTGTGATGTCTATTTTTAGAACAATCCATAAATAGCTTGGGACTGGCCCAATATTGGGAATTTCCAAATAGCTCTTTACCGGCAGGCTACAAGACAATATTTTAAGTGGCCCATACACGGTTCAAGTTGCTTGACAGTATTCCTGACTCAAGCACATTAGGTTTGATAAACAGTTCATGGTGTATGGGTGAGTTTGATGGTCAAAAATGCTTGATTTCAAATGCTTGATGGATCTGATTTTTTTTATATTTTTCATTAAGCTGTCACAAAATGTGGATCGTAAGTGGTGTTCAAATTTGTTTGTCATGCATTACTTTTTTTTCAAAATCTGCTGCCGACAACACATCTTGCATTGTAAATTTTATTTTCATTTATTATTAATTTTTTTAGATTTATTCATACCACATTGTGATGGCGCCATCAAAAGAGGAAAAGAAAATTATGCTGTCAAGCTTACTTTTTCAAATTCTGTGATAATTTTAAGTACAAATTAATTTTTTTTTAAAGTTAAATAATTTTTGCGACCAAAAATGAACGTAGTTAAAAAAAATTGGTGGCAGTTTACATCCTGTGACTCCCGTCGCATAGGACAAAATGGCGGCCATTTCAGTTACCGTGATTCAACGCACCCGTTATTGACTAACAGCTTTCAAAGTCATCTGATCGATTTCAGTGAACTATTTTCGCATTAAAACGGATTGATGATGAAAAATATGCTCGGTAGCAATCTAAAAAAGCATCATCTTTTGCAATCGGTACTTTTATGGATAGATATCAGGTCCGACTTATCCTTTGCAACCGTGATTTTGTGTAGACTGACTGATCGGTACTGCGAATATTTTCTTTGTCTGAACTTAAAATATCGCATGATTAATAGCGGTTAGACAACGAGAGTCTAGATTAGGCTTTGCTTGGACACGAAACAAAGTTTAAAGGGTGAATTCCATTCATAAACCTGTAAAAATCAATAAACTCGACCGGCGGCTAGACCTAGATTCTGTAGACTAACGTAACGATCAGAATTCTAGCAATTTTCGAGACTTCGTTACACACATGTAAACTATTACCCAACATCGGCAATTTTCGGTCATTTGCTTTCTTGGGAAAACTACCGATCGGGAAAAATTGCCAAGTTCCGTTGACTAAACCCTGTGAAACCTGCCTCAAACATGTGTCAATTAAATTGATCGTATATGGGCCGCTTAATATTTGATTAAGGGAGACCACAGCCTCCGGAAAAAAAAAATAGGTTGCAGACTGCTTCTGATTTCCGATTCTTTCAAAATTCACATACCTCAGGAAAAACGCAAGTGGTTTACGTAATACTAATAAGCAAAAATTGATGGCTAAACCTCCAGATTAAAAGTTTATATGATGCATGAAATACTTTTTAAAAGGTCGAAAATTTTGAGGTCTTACAAAACTGCAGTTTAAATTGCAAACTTGCTCGGGTTTAAGTTTTAACACTTATCACTCTAAAATTAGGTGGTTTGGGTATAGATCAAGATCTAAAAATTGAGCAAATGTAGGTGGTTTTAGTGTTATAATTCTT
>BMAT01011327.1:46002-56274 GCA_019649035.1 Elysia marginata
TTTGTAAAAAAAAAAAAAAAAAAACTACTATCCAATTATCTCTCCCATCATGAATATAGAAGTATTTTGTTTCCAAACTTAAGTCTGATGAAAGGCCTATTCTTATTTGTAAATACCATTTGCAAAGTAAAACTGTCTTTCTGGTTGCATAAGACTCAATATTTGAATCTTTTTTTTTAAATAATAAGCTTGATGGAATGCAGCAGGGGTTGGAAATGTGTGCATCTCCATTTACTTCACATACATTTTAAACAGGTGGGGATACACTCAGCGTAACAACTTCATTTGCCACACCTGAAGAAGAAAAAAGAAAGCAATTTATAATTAATTTACATTTGCACCAAAAGGCAGGGATATTTATGTATGTTTTAATACCTGGAATTGAGTCATACATAAGTTACAGTTATTCAGGTTATTCAGTTGTTAAAAAGAGCTTTTTTTTTATACCATTAAGTACCCTTGGTTAGCCTTTTCATAGTCCCCATCTGCTAGTGAATCTGATTTCTGTATGCAATTTCAGCATTTTTAAACTATTTGATTCAAAGCTAAAGGAATAAACACTTTTGGTTAAACATTCTTTGAATTTTGCACATAATTTTTTGTTTGACCTCAGTTAAATTTTGCTACATCAATAATAAAATATGTTTCTATTAGCTAATACTCATTTAAAAATATTGCATATAAAATACTTACCACATAAATTCTTTCCAATTCTCACATACAGGTAGCCCTTATCACCAAAATCTGGCCCCCATGAGTTGCGGATGATATAGTAAGGAACTTCTCCTGCAAACAAAAGGGTAAAAATAGTGTAAAGATTTAAAAAACTAGAGCTAAAATAGAAAATTTTTCATCATCAGAAACTTGTTTCAAAATACATGAATGGATGAAAAGTTTTAAACATTACCATAAATCATAAGAAAGAAGAATAGAGAAACACCCTATACACTGTGGAAACCTTGGGAATGGACAAAAACTTGAAATTCAGAGCATTCAATTATACACAAGGAATCAGATTAAAGTTACTCTGACAAATTTTTTTGCTCGTTTGTTATTATGAGCACCCCTCCCTCTGTCCCAACCCTTGCATAATTTATGCACAAATACAAGGATTCATTTGGCTAGTGGCGCTCTTACACATGTGGGTTCTGGGGTGGCAACTTTTCTCAGGGAGCGTTAGATGTAACAATGCCTTGCATACTTTGGAAGAATCAACTGCAGCAAGATGGAAACAAAACCTTCTGTAGGTAGCAAACTACTTGAGTGACATAAGAGACTCCAACTTCAGCAACTTTAATTTAAGAATTTAAAATGTAGCAAGCCAGGGAGGTAAAAAAAAGCCTGACATTTAGAGACATTATGGTGACACAACCCAGAGAAGTTTGAGCTAGTATTAGACGTTAATTTAGGAGGGTTTCTACAGTCATGATTAAAACTTAATGTTGAGAAAAGAGTTAATGTCAGTGTGTGCCTACTTAGTTTAAGTGAAAAAAAAAGGAAAGCAAAGACTGTCAAACAAAATGACCTGCACCATATGATAGATATTATTATCTGGTTGAATTTATAAGCTAGGTTAACTCACTGACTACCAGCTACTTGAACTCTGTCTATTCCCTGTGTACCAGCCATTTTGGAGGTATTTTTAAAAAATCACTGTGTTATTAAAGTTTGACCTTTGGAATTTGTATCATGTTTAGTCAAGATAATAAAGATTCTAATAAAATACAAACTTTGAGTCTGTGTCAATTTTTTTATTTTTTACAAAAAAGGTAAATATTTGCCCCAAAAATAGCAAACGGAAACGGCATGCAAGAAGGAAATCACCAAGTACTCACATAATTAGTGTGAAAAAAACAACAAAGTAAACCAAGAGCTCTGTAATAAGTATACTCACTATTTACAAGGTGTTGCTATCCAATTCTACGTAGAGTGACTCATTAGAGCTAGTACTTATACTGCTTGACTTACCCCTACCCTTTCCTTTACCTTTACCTTTGGCCTGACTAGGTTTGGCCCTTTTACCCTTTGGTGGCTCATAATCGGGATCTATATCATCTTCAATAATGCTTTCAAACGCTATTTCATCATCAGAGTCTAGACCTAAGTTTGACCGAACAGAAATTTGTTGACGAGACTCCATCTTGGAATCAGCTCAAGACTGCTAGCTGCTAGAGGTGTCGTAAAAATGCTCTCCTGCCGGTTGTATTCGTCCTAAACGAACTTCGTTTATATCATTCAAAAGCTAAGTGGCTATGCTAGCGGTTGCCGTAGCTTTATCCGCAGCTGTTGAGATATTAACATAGGAAAAAAATTCAGAAGCTGAATCTCACAGGGGTTGCGGGACTGGTATTCAGCCGTAAAAATAAAAATCCCGCAACGTTTGCGAGGAAAGTAGCCAGTGAGTTAACAAATAAATGGTTTGAAATCGTCTTCTGTTTGCTACCTTATAACCAACAATCTGGACTGCATGGTAGATGTCAGCCGAACAGTGGAAACAAATTATCCCTCCCACATAGTTATGCCAAGTTGCAGCATCAACAGCTAATATGACTGGACCAAGATTGGCTAGAATTATTATGTGGTTGAACAAAGAGCTCGGTAAACAGATAAAGACTTCAAATTGTTTTCTGCTTGCTGTCTCTTGCTCACCTTTTAAATTATAACCAACTATCTGGACTGCATGGTTGATGGCAGCCGAGCAGTGAAAACGAATTATCCCTCCTACATAGTTATGCCAAGTTGCAGCATCGACGGCTACTGTGACTGGACCATGATTGGCAAGGATTTCCAAAATTTTGTTCTCGTTACCAACAAAACTGAAAAAAATAACAAGAAAAGGCAAAATTTTACTCGTACAATTAAGACATGCCTCTTTAAAACCTTTTAGGGTCTGATTTTTACAGTTCATTTTACATTAACACAATCACCTTTCCTTTTAACCTTTTAATTTTTTGCAGTTGCTTATTATTTGGAGTCTGAAATGATATGATGCAGCAAAACATACTATGAACATTCACTGTAAATTTTAATTGCACTTATTGAGCTTAAGTGAGCCTTAAAGTGAGAATCAAACTTCCTACAGAATAAAAAGAAAGAGAGAGAAAAAACACTAAGACTACACTGATAAACAAGACTAAGACTAAGCATAGAGTACATGTTTCAGCAAAACTTTTATTTTACAAATTACACAATCATTTATTTTAAAAAATACAAGTATGTTTAGGCGGGAATTAAAAAACATAAGCTAACATCTAGAGTCATTTTCTGCTTTACAATGCCTAAAGCATTCGCTCTTATTTCAATTATGTAAAGCATGAGCCTAGATTCTGTTTTTTTTTACAAAAAAAAAGTATACTTACTTGTTACAACTATAACCAGACACTTTAACTTTCTCAGCCAGTTCTGAGACCTTTTTACATGTGCCTGTTTTACGTGTCAAAGGATAGTCTTTTTCTGGAACAATACCATGCTGAAAAGAAATATAAAATAGTGAAAAAAAGGTTAAGCTTACAAAGTTTCAAATTTTCACTACTTCCTCCAATTTTGTTGATTCCCCCTTTTGAAGAAAAACTTTGGATGAGATTATTGCCCAATAATACTACATTGTTTATTGTTAAGTTCACATGAAATTCAGATTTTTGCTCTCAACCTGAAAAAAATGATGATATCATAATAAACAAAACACTAAAAATTTAAGCAATAATATCTGCCAATTCTAAGCCAGTATTAAAGATTGAATACCTTTCTACAATGGTATGCTACCAGCATTGGAGTATCTAACCATTCTGAGATGACAGACTAAAAGTAGTCACAACATTAACATTGAAGCACCCAGAAGTTCTGGAGAGACAGAAACACAGTAACTTTTTTTTTCATAATTAGAAATGCTATCTAGCTGATTTTTAGGCTACTTTCTGTGGTGCAAACACAGGGTCCCCACTCAAATTTCACTTCAAATGTCCAGACTAATCAAGACTACAAAGTCAATGAAATCAACATATATGTCTGCCAGAAATCACACAAGTAGATTTTTTTTGTTGTTGCTATCCATCTCTTAAGTCTTTTGCTTTTTTTTTTATTCAAAGCACAGAAACTTGTGAGGCTATTGAGCAAGTAAGAACATGAGTACTAAGATAGGGCCTCCTTAATGCATGTGTACATGGATGCAATATCTGATGATCACATGGGGGCAATGACCTTTATAAACTCTTGCAACCATACCGTACTGTATTATGGAACAGCAAATAGACCCTATGTTACCAATAGTCGTCAAGTATAAGCAAGCACAGGTAAACCTACCCTTCACCCATCGGATTTTACAGAAACTTGCAGGAATTGGTACACAGAAAAGTATAAAGAACTGACACTTCATGCGATCCATATTTGTCAGCCCGTCAATGAATTTTTCCAGGACCAAACACAGAATTTTAACGCTTATCCAGGACTTATCCCGCAAAACTAAATTCAAGTATTTTGCTAGAATTCTTGAAATTCCAGGATCCATCTGGAATCCTGACCAATAAAAGGAAAATTAATAACCTAAAGATGGAACAAACTGCTCAAGGCATGATGGAAACTAACAGTCTAAATAATTTGGCCGTTTAGGTCTAGGTGAAGAGAATATTTTGCACTTCCTATAAAAAGTGGGATCACAGAAAAAACTGTAACATGAAAGACTCTTAAGCTGACAATAGAGCCTGAATAATTAAACCAGGGGGCCTGGAAATCCCAGCTTGACGCAGATTCCCAAAAAATGCTTGAAATTTCGGACATTCTAATTTTCAAATCCCCTTTTTCCTGATCTTGAGGACGTGGTAATATTCCCAACTTTTCTCCAATTTCCAGACTGAATGGGAACCCTACAACAAATATGCCGTACACTTATCTGCCAAAAACCAAGAAGATGAATATCGCCAATTTCCGCAGATTCACAGAAGATTATGATCACTGGTACATAACCTCACTAAATCAATAAATCATACCCTTTCCTATCCATAAGTTTTCTACATGGATCTAAACTTTGATCGATATGTATTCTAACATTAAAAGTAAAAATTAAAAAAAAACAAGAGAAATTTAAAGAATAAATTTCACAGAACACAAAAAGACATTTCAAAATGTCTAAACGATATCTAGGTCTTACAGAAGAAGCCCACTTAGCTGCTTGGCATATGTCTCCGCCTTCACATCCTTTGTTCTCGTCATCACAGTCAATAACTTCCTGAATACTTAGGCGATTCACAGATTTTGTGCGGTTTTCAATGACAGACATGGCCTCCATTGTCTCCACTGTACTGATAGCCCTGTAGAAAAGGCAAAAACCATTTAGCATTAAGATATTTATTTCAAACACAAATTTAACAGTCGCATACTAGTATTCGGAAACAAGTGTTTTTTAACTGCACAGGTTTGTATTTCAATCAAGCAATAGCCTGACACTTTGACAGGCCTAATGGTGTGCAGTGAACTGTCTATCCCTGTCAGGTATGTTAGTGAGCCTCTCATTTTAATTCTATTGGCATAGCAAGGTATACTTGGTGATTTGTGTTCTTCTTGATGAGACAGTTTTTGTTGTTATAATAACAGAGTTGTTTGAAATGCACTATACTTTCTAGATGAAAACACCGTTTGATAAATTTATTAGAAATTGACTTTTGGAGACGTAAACTTTCTCATAGTTCTTCAGCAAACTGGTTTTATTTAAGACTTGTAGGGTATAGAACCGGTCAAAAAATAACTTTTCCGAAAAAATCTTTTGCTCAGATAATAGTCTATTTATAACTTGTAATTTATCGAACACAGCTGACCTTAGCATGTTTCTCAAACAACTAAGTTGAACCAGTGTCGCATATTTAAATTCATGCTGTGAAATAAGGAACAACTCAAGTACTAAAGCATTGAAATCTAAATGCGAGCCAGAGCTTATTTGTACCTGCTCTGAGGTAATCTGAAAAACAGAGAAGCTCACTGGCTACCAACATGACCGACTCTCCGTTTGCCATCTTTCCTTACACTGCAAATTATTTTCAAAAATTGAAAACCAGAAAAGTTTGAAGTTGAGCATATCTATTGAGAAATATAGCAAAAGATAAATCTACACTTATTCTTTAAACATTAATTGAACCTTTGCACTAATATTTATTAATCATAGGAAGAAAACTAATAATATACAACAAAAGGAACAGAGTTTGGAATTGTTCATTTGAAATATGTACGTAACTTACAAAGATGGTATTTCAATTTGTTTAGGCTCTTACCAACATGCTCCACACCCTTTTTGATCTATCACTGGACTCAGAACCGACTTGTCTCTCCTGAGAAAACAATATTTGATAAATTAATCATTATATAGAATACTATATTAAAAAATCCCAGGTGAACAAAATTGAATGTAGAAGACTAAAGCTAACAAGCACTTGGCTGGGGAAAGCTAAATTTTCAGCTTTCCACAGCCAAGTGCGTGTTTGCTTTAGTCTTATACATTCAATTTTGTCCACCTGGGACTTTTTGAAAAAATATTTCTTAAGTTCCCAATTCTTATAGAATCTTAATTTTCTAGGCTGGATGTTCCTGAAAAACATCTTGTTTTTTTTGGATTGGTATTCACAACTAACGTTTGTTCCCTCTGTGTAGTCATTACAAAAACCACACTGATGTCTTTCTCCTAGAGATAAATTCATGATTATAAATTGTTGCCTTGTCATTTTTTAGACAGTCTTTGTTATTAATTTTACAATAAGACAAGTCATTTCAAAGTTGTAAAGAAATTTAAAAAAGGATGTACATGATGAAGATGTTTTGTATAACGCAGCTGGGGACAATTCTTTCTAATGTGACTGATTGTGAGGCGAAGGCTTTTAATCTGACTAAAAAAACTTTGTACATTACTGTTACCAAAGATATCCCCTAGCTTTCTTCACCTCACATTGACCGTCAGCTTTAATGCAAACTGCAATTGACATGTGGTTTGACTGGTTATATAAAATATTATAAATCACATAGTCAAAGTCATTCCCTTTATTTAGGGGGTGGTGGTGAAGTCTATGACCGTCGATTCTCTAACTACAGTTTGGCTGCCTAGTGCTATTGATGCTATAGATCTAAATACTCTTTAGCCAATGTCAATTATTTACTACTTTAAAAACAGGACACAGGTTAATTTTAGTTTATTGCACTTGCTCAAACTATTTGTAATCTGTCTTTTTTAAAATAAATCAAAATTATTAGAGCTTAATAATAAAGAAAATCTTGATAAAGATGGCAAATGCAATAATAGTTTTTAACTTGTTTTAATTTTAATTGCTTAGTGAACATTTGCAATACCAATCCACAGAATCTGGAAGGGCCTTCATATTCACAGGTGATTGAAGACTCCCCACTTTAAAGAAGCTGTTCCCAAATTTTAGAGTAGTTCTTGGATGCTTGAGGCCTGACAGATACTTGGCTGTAATTTATTTTAAAAAAAGAAAGAAAGATAAAAGTCAGAATTTTGAAGAAAGCCCAATAACTTCATTAGTTATTAGGACACAGTATGTAAAAGAATATATTTAACCCTCACACCATTTAGAGGATTATATCTTAAAAACATGGTGTGGACCAATATAAGGAAATGTAAACAAATCTTCAAGAATTTTTTTACTATGCCTATGGTCATGAAGTAATACCTTTATTTTCTAGAATATTTAGGGAATAAGATGTAATTTATAAGTGTTATTTCAAAATGTATATAACATCAATAAACTTTTAAAAATGGATGATTTAAAATAGTTTTCTCTTCTAAGTTATATGGAAAAAAATAATCAAAGATTAATAAACTGTAATACAGGGCCTATATATACATGTAGTTAACTTAAATTCACAATGACAATGTGAGTAGGCCTGTCTCCTATTTTTTTTTTACCTCTAAATTCTTCAGGTGTCAAATCAGAAAATTTGTTGACACCAAATACAGGGCCAGATTTGTTGTTCGTTTTATAAGGGCGATTTAATCGGTCTGCTTTCTTGGCAGAATCCTGGAAATAAAGTTAACAAAACTGTAAGATTATTGTGGCTAGATGCATTTAAATAAGTATTTGTGAGATTATAAACAAGATGCTATATATTGTGTTAACAACTCTGAACACTTTGTTGTTTTAAAAAATGGTGTTTCCAATCTGCGAAAAAATGTAAAGATAATAGGCCTACAAGTGACAGATTGTTTAGCATATAGTCATCACATTACATGCGAGATCTGTTTGCAAATGTGCCTTTGAAATATAGGTTATAACAGTTGAAACATAGATTGTAATAGTCATGTGAAATGAGATACAAAAAAAAATTTCTAATTATATTCTAAACATCACTGGCAAAATGAATGGTAATGATTCAAAATGAATGGTACTGGTAGGCTAATTTTTAATTTTAAAAAACGATTGCAATCCAGCAATTCTGGCAGTGATTTTACCTTGTATACTTGGAAACGGAATAATAATTCCGAGGAGTTAGAAATGTACTGACGACCATGTTTTGTGGCGAAATCGTAGAATTGTATGAAGAGAACGTCATCTTCTAGTCTCAACGGATTCAATTTCAAGTCAAAACCATATGTTGGGGACGCGGCTCCCGGGGACGCAATGAGACAAATCAAAGTAAAAATCGCTATTAAAAAACATGTGCATGTTTTTATTCTAGGTTGCATTTTGTTGTTTTTTTTTGAGAATGCAAAACAAGCGCTCAAAGATAGCATAAAGATCTATAATTTTAAAAGCAGTGAATAGATCTCGAACTATTGCCGGGCCGAGAGATTATTCTCCCACTTCCTCGTTCTGTTTTGCATCTGAAACCAAATCATGTGATTTCTAAATTTAAATTCTGGTGCTGAAGGAAGTGTGAAGTGTGAATGTTTAACAGGCTATGTGGAACTGGAAGGGGCTAATAAGGGGGTGGGCAAACCAGGGCAGAGTGAATCAAAAATTTTGAAATGGGATTTGTGACACGATTTGTTAATTAATCTTGTATTGTTTTTAGGGCCATTCTTAAAGTGACCAAATACCATTTTATGTTATTTCACAAGGCAAGCTGTAGATTTATCCCAATTCACTGTGTCCCAGGGTGATACACTGTGTCCCTTTAGTGGGTCCGTAGAGAAGAGTATTAATTTTCGAGACACCAAAATCATAAGCAGTGGCATAACATCATCACCAGCATAACAATCCATCATTATAACCACTATGAGTATGGGAATTGTCAACCCATTATCACCCTTACCACCATCACCAATGTCATCATTATCGTCAACTTCTTTTCAGCACTATTATCATCATCGTCGTCAGCTGCAACTGCAGCAGCAATAATGGCAGAGAATTACAGTGGAATCCTGATAAAGTCAACACCTCGGGACTGAAAAAAATGCGTTGCTTTGAAGCAAGAGTTGACTTAAACCATTACAATAATATAAAGAAATACAAAATGGGACTGCCAAACAGAGTATACTTTAGGCAAGAGTTTCCCTTAAATGTGTTGACTTAAAGTTCATTCCACTGTATTATAATTACCATCTTCGATCCATCTCCACCCCCTCCCTCAATGAGAGAAGTGATCCACTGAGCCCTGGTGATTAGTGAAATAAAAGTAGCCACATAAACCCATTTTTTTATTATCAACGGGTTATCCAGTCACTACAACATAAACCCCAGACAGCTTGAGAACTGCATAGAATTTTTTTTCTGACATGGCCTCATAAGCCCGTTTTAAGAAATTTAGTTTTGTATTGATTTTGGTCTTGAAAATTAGCTGAAAGAGAGTATTGCTTTCTTTGTAAGGCATTTAGTATTTCGCATTTTTAGAAAATATTAATTACATGTATTCACTGTGCCCAGTGATCCACAGTGCTCCTGTTTCCCCAACATGTATGACATTTGTACGAGATCTTAATAATTATGAGTTTCACATAGGTCTATATACATGTCATTTGTTGTTCAGTCCATATTTTAAGCAGAAAGAAAATGGTTGGTATATGTTGTTGTTTTTCTTGTTTGTTTGTTGTTTTTTTTGTTTTGCTTTTTTGTTTTTGTTTTGTTATTGTTTTTTTTTTGTCTATTAGCGGATAAAGGGCTTCCTTTCGTTTTCTTATTACCCACACCAGCTTGGCAAATCTCGCAAATATTAGGCGTTGGGAGCATTCACCCTCTTGTCTACCACTCGAAGGATCGACACAGAGTATCAGGCCTTTCTGAATTGTAGGAGTTAAAAGTACAAATATATTGTAAAACTAGAGGTGCCTTCTCACGAAAG
>BMAT01011327.1:71092-81519 GCA_019649035.1 Elysia marginata
CTTCATTTTTATGAGAACTGCAAAAAATGGTCAAAATCAAGATAATACAATACTCTTCTACTTAAAAAACTCTTCAGCGTTTCATATATCTCTCAATGTCAAAATTTCACAAGTTGACTCTTCTTTTGGGAGCGCTACTTATGTAATATTTTGGTCTGAAGTTGCTTTAGGATTTAAAAGTTGAGGACAAAGAAGATGATGGGTTTTCTAAGACCAAAGGTTGTCATCAGACTATTAATAGAAACAAACAGGAAACTTGTAATTCAATTTATGCAAAAAAAAATTAGAACATTTTTCCTTTATAAATGTGACAATGGAGATTATTTTCTTTCTTGTTCAGGATTGCGAACACGCATGGGTCCTGGGAACTCACAGATGAATGACCTGACGATGATCCAAACTACTCAGGTATTTAGCTTTTGTCTTTTTTTTATTTTTAGATGCTTAATATGGTTTTACTTGATCAATTAAATAGTGCCAGCCACCTTTTGTATTTAAGTACTAGAATGACCAAAAAAATACTGGATCTCTGATGTTAAACCTGAAATATTGAAACAAGCTATGGTTGGCAACTGAGATCAGTAAAATGGGAGGGAAATTTCAGTCAAGGAGGCTTTTAATATGAGAAGGTTCTTTACAAGTTGTACTACTTTGTCCTTTTTTTCCCAGAATATGAGATAATTTGCATTAAGGATAAACTTGAAACTTTCATAAGTAGATCTGCGCTTTGAACATCAATTACTTAGTATGTTCTGCAGTGGAGGTCCTTATGTCTGGGTTCCATGAATGTCTTATCTTTTTGTAATGACTGAATGGCTGTGGACAGTTCTGAAATGGCAGTTTTAAAGTTCTAGATCCATTTGATCAGGTTTTATACTCTCTGCGTTATCCTGAAGAGGTCTTATTTTATTTTCAATATGAGGAGAGCAGCCAAGGGAAACCTGGCACTGGTCAATAAAGTCACTTATCAAGTTTTTGGAACCAGCTTATGTACAGTCCAAAATATTGCTCGTTAAATTTGGCAATGTAACAACTACCAAGAATAAGTGGGTTTTTTAAAACTTGTATGACACCTTTCAAGCAATTTTGAAGGACACCTGACTGCTTCTCTTTAATAGATTGTCAAGCTGTTAGAAGTTGAGTTTGAAAATGTTGGGTTTTTTTGTTCATAAGTTCATATCAGGAGATTTCATAATAATGTAAAGTTTAACCCTTTTCTATCATTCAGCCACTGTCAGCGCCTCTAGAAAACTAGGAAGAAAAAAAGATAACCCTGAACAAACCCGAAAAAAATACATGGGTGAAATCAGTTAGGAAAGCAATAAGGTGTTTTGAAATCTGTGTTTTTTTTACTCTCAGGGCTTGGTTAAATATCTCAAGGAAACTTTACCGGATTCTACAAAAAAAGGTGTTGTGATCGGCTTTGATGGACGTCATAACAGCGAAAAGTATGTGCAATTTTTCTTTTGTCTTCTATTTGCTGTGAACAAGCTGACTATCGTATGAAACTATGTGAAGAATGTATGAATTTGACTGTGACATGAAAGTTTTAGATTAATGTTTAAAAAGAAATTTGCCAAAAGTTAAGGTTTTTTCTCTAAACAAAACAATTTCGGAAAGAAAAAAATGGACATATCTGATGGTAATTCTATGAAAACTTTACTTTTTGTGATAGATCAGATACACATAAAAAGAAACGGAAAATTTTTGCCAAATTTTGAAATAGATATATCTCATTTTGCGCTGAAAATCTTCACATTGTTTTGAAATCTTACCTCCATCTCAATATAAGCTTCTGCATTACTCTTGCTCAAACTAGTCCATAGATAATCTTACTTGAGAGTTCCTTCTTTTGTAGAATAGCCTTTTGTGGACACATATTTGGTCTTTATTTTAAGTGCCTTTAATATTTACTTTTAGTCACTGAGTTTTGAGTGGAGAGTGAACTGCCAACTGTATTTCTTATTCAGGCTAAATGCTGTTTCAAGTGCTTAGAATTGTATACTAAAAAATGGTGAACATTTTCTTAGCTGTCCTGTATTGACTGACACTACGACACTCTTAATCTCTCTGAACCATGATGAAACATATTGAAAATAATTGCTGAAGTTAACCCTGTACTTGTAAGAGATAGCTTTTTAATGAAAGTGGTTTAGGTGTCAATGGGTGCTAAGTTTTTCAGTTCCTATCTAAATTTAATTGCCTGATGATTGAAAAAAAAAAACAACTCATAATAAAATTAAATAAACGCCGTATGCAAGCAAAGGTGTGTATTAAATATACAAACCTAGTCGTGTCAAAGCATGTTTGCTTGTTTGCTGTTTTTTAATGCAAGCAGGCAATCTTTGCGTTTTTACACATCAAGCGTCTCTGGGGGAGAAATTTGATTTTTGTTTTTAATAGAAAAGCATATTTCTGGACATGTGATTTGATTCTGACAGTTTTCCCTAGTGTAAGAATGACATGTGTAGTTTTTATGTTTTGTATTCTTTACTCTTTATAAATTATCAATAATTAGAAACATTATTCTTTGGTTTGTGCAGATGGTCCAAACTTGTTGCCACAGTGTGTGTTAATGCTGAGCTTCCAGTGTATTTATTTAAGCGACTGTGTCCTACGCCATATGTGGTAAGACCATAATAATTTAGGTTAATGTCTTTTGTGTGCTTTTGTATAGCTAACAATAGCATAAAAATATATATATTTTATATTGTGCGCAAAACCACCTCATTGTTATGTTGCTCTAAGCGGTTGGCATTCACATTCCATACTTAATGATAGGTATAGGAGGCTCAAATGTAACATAATATTTATTTTGTGCAAGGTCTTATAAAATTTTTTATCTCAAACATGAAAAAATAAATAGATTGAAATATTATAAAGATATGAAATGAGCAGTGGAGAGACGTAGGCTTTTTCAGACGTGGCTGCCTCCACTATTTATTATGAAAAAACAAAGAGTGTTACGGTTAGATTTTTTAATTTAAAAAATGTAACGGTACAGAACTATTTATTTTATTGAGTCAGGAGTTTTAGGATTTTTTGACTGTTCATGTGTTTTCTATTTTTTTTTTTTATAACAGGCTTTTGCTCTTCGTGTTTTTGAAGCTTCTTGTGGTATAATGATCACAGCCAGTCACAATCCTAAAGAGGACAATGGCTATAAGGCAAGTTTCCAAAAGTTTAATCTTCCTTCGGTAGAGAATTTTTAAAGCCTTTAGAGATCACCTCTATGACATGCTAGCTATGCAGTTGGCCAAAGTTAGGCAAAAGAATTTTAAATCATTGTTTATAACACATGGGTTTGGTACTTTTTGGGAGGGGACCAGACAAGTAATAATGTTTCTAAAAATGTGTTTATTGAATTTTCGCCTAAGCTTGTAGGCCTATTATAAACAGATTGGCTGCCGTATTCATACGCCAGCAATGTTATTTTGGTAGGACTTGCTCTGCTCTTTTTCTTTTTAGAAGATAGTGTTTAAAATTTTGAATTGAAGGTCAGGACAAAATGGCGCCTTTTTTTCAATCCATCCAACACAGCTAACTTTCACTATTGTGTTATAGGGCATACGATTTTGTTTAACAATGTTGTATTGTTAGATGTGACATCACATCTATTGCATTCTATGTAGCCAATGGAAAGAAGATTAGATCACAATAATACACAGTGTTGAATCAAACTATGTTGGAGCATTATACTGTGACAGCCAATTTGTTTAGACCCAAAGTTGGACATAGACAATATCGTGTTGTTTTCAAGTTACTATCTTTGTATACTGTAGCCAGTGATACAGTTGTATTTTTGCTACTCTCATTCACAGGTCTATTGGGACAATGGAGCACAGGCAAGTGTCTGAGATCTAAATGTCTTCCAGTGTATGTTTGCTCATTAGCGTTGCGGAGATGTTGTTGGTTATTTTTTAAGAACAATACCAGCAAGTTGTTTTTCCTAAAATTGAAATGCTTGTAATTTATTCTTTTACAATTGTGATTGATTTTACTTGCGATAAACATTTTCCTGGATATTGCATAGCCACTAGTATCATTGCTTGCTTCCTTGGGTCATGTTGGGGTCGGGGGTGGGGGGTGGGTTAGTCGTTAGATCACATTGGGAATGTGACATTCAACTTATGTAAAAGATGTGTAATTATTTTTGCTGGTTTTTTTTTTAAAGTTCATTTCAATTTTTAGAGTTTTAAAATGTTGATCTTGAATCTGGGTAACTTTTACCTACCAGCAAAGTTTAAATTTAAATTATTAGTTTCAATCATGAGTATTACAGAGCTCTTAACCAGTACCAATATTTTAGTACCAGAAGGACGACCAAAATACTCGAGTACTGGTGGCAACTGAAATAAATGGGGCTGTGACAAAACATTTTTGATCTGTAAAAATGGGAAGGAAACCAAGTCTGTATATATGATAATGTCCTTTGCCAAATGCAAATTGTCATGTCTACAAAATTTTAGGTAAAATCTTGTTGAAACATTTAGGAAATTTTGACATTTTATATTTTCTACTAGTTGCATGTTTGACTCAAAGCTTCACAAACTTTTCACATTTTATATATTTAAATCATCGTATGTTTCTGTAAAAAGAATAATTTTGGTACAAGCTCTGAACTTATATTGAAGCCTCAGCAGGATACTGTGCACATCTTTATGTACAAGCACTGTGACAAGTTTAATAGACACTAAGTACATTTTCCCCCTTCATTGTAAATTTTCCTTGTCACACCCTTTTTTTTAAAAAAAGAAGCTAGATATTCTACCATATGCCTTTAATGGAACTCTCAAAAAAAACCATCAACAGAAAAAAATTAACCATTTGTTAAAGATGGAAGTTCTTTGCCTCTCAGCTCCCTTGGGACCACAGGTCACCAACAAAGGTCTTTCACACCATCTTATTCTGTGCCATCTGTTCTTTCACTTTTTTCCATGTCTTCTTCTTTGCAAATTGAAACTTGATCATCACTTATCCATCAGATCAAGAAAGTTTTTACACATGTTACACCTTTAAAAAAGTAATCAGGCATACGTTTCAGATTTAAGCTGATTTCAACTTTTTTTTTTCCTCTCAAATTTTTATCTCAATTTCATTGAGAAAAAAATCTGTCAGTAATTCTAGATCTGCTTGCAAATAAGCTTTGCAATATTAAACTTAATTGAAAGCACAACTCCAGCTCCTATAAGCCTTTTTAAAGAGTTACCCTTGCCCATTATTTATTACTCTTTAGTGCTATTGATGCCAAAGCATTAAGATTCTCATGTTTTGTTCAGCTGTTTCTTTTATAACCCGGTTTTAAGTTTTGTTCACATACTATTCACCCAAAACCAGATCATCCCGCCTCACGATTCAGGCATCAGTCAGGCTATCAATGAAAGTCTGCAGCCTCTCGACTCATCCTGGGACACGTCTATTCTGGACAAAGAGTCTGTGAAGAGTCTCATCGTTGATCCTATGGATGATGTGATCCGCAAGTACAATGAAGCTGCACTTGCTGTTTGCTACACAAGGTAGAGGATTTAATTTTTTGTCTTGTTGTTGTTCAGGGATGGGTACTTTCAGGATTTATTCTGAATTCAGGATTTTTTTCGTTTTGAACAAGAAAAATCCTGATTTGGATATACACAGTGTGAGAACAAAAAATTTTTGCCATTAAATTCCTTTTGAAAAAGCAAATCTTACTGCTGTATTGACTTTACTTGTACTGTTTACGTGAATTGCATCAGCAAACTTTGAAATTATTGATAGCTAAAGCAATGTTTTATAATGTTGCACAATGCAAGCCTTGACCTCAGGAATTTTTTTTTTAAAGTAGAGCCCACCCCTGGTTGCTGCAGTTTTGTTTTTTTGTTTTGTTTTTTTAGTTTACTTCCTCAAGCTTGTATGGGTTTATATTTGTGAGGCAACCAGGGTCAATCGGGTACAAGTCGCTCAGACCAGTTTTGAGTTAGAGCTTTTTGAATGTAGTATTAAATAGTTATATTTTTATTTTCTTCAAAATGGAATAACTCTTAATGTAGATAAGCTAAAGCTATAATTTTTTTTTTGTTCAATCTTTTCAAGGGCCTAGAATAGTTTAAACAAATGTAAATAGCTCAGTATGTAAAAAATTCGGACTTGTCCCTAATTTGCCGTGGTCAAGTCATATATAATCAGTTTATTCTATATCACTACCATCATGAAACGTACCCTCTTTGTCAAGTATTTTCTGTGAGTGTGAAGTATAAAACTCTTAAAAGGGGCTTTAAGTGTAAGATGGCACCACAATAGTTGTTGTTTTTTTTTGTCAATTTATTTTTAAATGATTTTTTGTATTGACTTTAACAAGGTGAATAAAAGTTTACCTAATGAAGAAATCATTTTGACTATTTGGATTTTTCCCAGGCAACAATGTTCTTTTCAATGTGTTTGGTAGATGTTGGAAAAATGTTGGAAGCACTGTTTTCTCCCCTTCTTTTTAAAGTAACTGCCTTGCTCTACGAACACTTTACAATTAATTATTATGTTGCCGTGTTTTGCAGAGAGAAGAACTCGGAGTGTCCTGTCAGACTGACCTATACTGCAATGCATGGTGTGGGCTATGAGTTTGTTTGCCACACGTTGAAAGCATTTGATTTCAAAGAACCCATCCCTGTTATTGAACAAGTAAGTTTTTTGTCTGCAAAAGCCTGTCGTTGGCCCAATAGCTTGTCATGATGTCAACTAAATTTAAAATAGATTCAGAATGCTTCAGTTTTAGATATTTGAAATATTCCTCACCAATCAGGTAGTGCAAGTCAAATTTGATCTTTTTTCCATGGGCATAATGTATCTTTTGACCTAGAGGTTTTAGAGAGGAAAGGCAGGGAACCAAGTTTTGCTGGGGGGGGGGGGGTTAAATTAACAAAGTCATGCCTGCTCAAGCCTTGTAGACAAATCCAGCTGAGATATCCACCATACTGAGCATGCATCCCTAGACAGTGGACACCTTGTAATTTAAATCTCCTTGGGAATGGACAAAAGCACTTTAAATTCAAAGGATTTGAATCATACCCAAGGAATCAGGTTTATTTTACTCAGACTATTGTCTGTTCAGTTACTAGTAGAAACGCTTTCTCTCACATGACCCTTCTAAACACAAGTAAACTCATTGATTCTGTTGTGGGTCAAAGACACCTCTATGTAGGTTTTTACGTGATAACTTTGCTCAGTAACTGTTTCTTATTAGTCTTACATGCGTGGAAGAAATGACATTGCTAGATAACAGAAGGAAGATCTCCTATAGGGACTCAGCATAATTTTGGATTCAAAGAAACTGAACTTCACTAACTTTGAATTACAAATTCAAATCTGACAAAACCAAAGAGGGAAAAAAGCTCATTCATCAAAAACTTAAAATTATAAGAATTTCAAATTATTAGCCCTCAGTTTTGGAGCTTTCCATTGTATTTGTCAAGTTACAAGAAAATTCTGAAACCATTTACACGCAGAATATCAAACCTACTGTTAAAGATCACTGACAAAATTTGCGAACTAGATTATGCAAAAATTTGGACTCAACCTTTTTTGAAGCTATTACACTACAGAGAATGGTGTTGCAAGTATCTACTCTTTAGGACTGTTAGTGGATCTGGTTGGAAAGACAAAGGATAACTGTATCCATGAGCATTGCTTCAAAATAACCTTTTTTAAAGGGAAGTTACCATATTCATAATTGTTAAAATTTTTATCAATAATATGTTGACATTTTTTTAGAGCAAAAAAAAGCCAATGAAGTTTTAAAGGTTTTAAAATGAAAAAAATATATGTCTATCAGAATTTCATATCCTTGCTCTTGGGTCTTAGTATTGTCTATTGTCTGATCTATTTTAACTATGTTTGCTTGATGTAGAACTTGTGTCATTCATATATCTAAAAGGTGAAACCGGACCCAGACTTCCCAACTGTGAAATATCCAAATCCTGAAGAGGGGGAAGGAGCATTGGTGAGTGAACCGAAAGCTTTTGTTGTATTCCTGTTAGATAATAAGCCAAGAGGCAGAAAGACATGAAATATAGTTGTATAGAACAGTCTCTTACATTCAATTGTGAATCATAAGAACACTTAGTGCAATACATTTGGTAGAATGCAAATTTTAGGGCTAAACTTTGAATTATGATTCTTTGAATTGCTGTATGATACATATAGATACAGGAGAAAAAATAACAAGCTTTATTATAATTTTTTATTTATAAGATATAAATATAATTATATATGTGTTTGAAACCTTAAATGTACATGAATATTTATGAACGTTTTGAATAACTTCTTACAATTAACAGAAACTGGCAATGGAAACAGCAGACAAAAATCGGAGCAAAGTGATTCTGGCAAATGACCCAGATGCAGACAGGCTAGCGATTGCGGAGAAGACTGAAAGGTACATTTAACACTCTCAGCCCTCTGCCCCTGCAGCTGACGACCCCTCCCACCTGGGCTCCCAGTTATTCCAAAACGCATCATCTGTAAACAAAGACAGGAACTGAATGCCTTCACTTAACTCTTTGGGATTGTTTACACTTCCATTCCTTTGACTAAATTGCCTAAACACAGTGAAGCTAGATGCAGGCTCAGTAAAGCCGCCGTCTAAATTTTCTTCATTCAGTCTAGGCCTATCTCCTCCACCATCTAGATCCTCAGGTCTAGATCTAGATTCATCTGTAGAACTAGATCTAGGTCTAGAACTATCATCTGTCTCATCGAGGTTAAGATCTAAACCACTTTCACTATAGATTCATCACTGTAGATCTAGGGGTATTCCTGATCAAATTCGCGTTTCAGAATAAATAATTTGATGTAACAAATGGTTTCTTGAAAACAGCCTTTGTTGTTGTTTCCCTGATCACGACCCTGGTTGCTCCAGCGCTCGCTTAATGGTGAAATATTCGTCAAAATATCAAAAACCACAGAAAAAAAAATACAGTCAAATTGTGCGGGGAAGCCATTTGTAAACATCTGAGCTCATGTGAACAGGAAAAGTCCAGTGATTGGCTGATTATTTTTAGACTATGACACGTTTTTTAATGCACCTCTGAATGCTGGAATACCGGAAATCCGGTAGTGAGTGATTTAACCTATTCCCGGTATACTGGGAATCCGGTTATGTGGGGTTAAAATATTCCTGTTAATGATAGGAGAAGATACTGATTTTGGACAATAATTTTTCTTTGTTACATCATATGACTAGGTGTATTGTGATGCTGGTCAGTAAGTTAAGTTTGGTGTTGAAGTGGACACAAACTAGTGTAATCGACAGTAATTAGCAATGCGTCATACAAATCTATGAAGGTTAAAACCTTTGAATGACCAGATGCAAACGTGTAATATAAATATTACTATTTTCTATCTGCATTAGAAAAAAAATGATCTCCTGCCTGCATAAGCAAAAAAGACCCAACTATTAGTTTCAGCTTCACTTCTAGTTTGTTTGGTACAAGGTTGGTCTAAAATAGGTTCTTTCTATATAAGGAAATTTGTAAATGTTAGAGAAGAGGGAAAAAAATGGGATTTTATTTCAGTTCGTTGAATGCAAGGGTTCATTGATTCAAAGGTTGTTGGATACAAGGTCCAAGGTAGTAAGGGACCGGCTCTGTGGTGTTGCGGTAAGACACTCGCTCAGAGATCGGGAAGTGCATGGTTCAATCCCAGGCCGAGTCAAACCAAAGACTTTGAAATCGGTATTAGCAGCTGATTTGCCTAGTGTCTGGAATTATGGATTTAGAGCTAAGTCTGGTCAGTCCCGTGTCAGGATAATGTGACTGGGTGTGGTGTACGCAGGCTCTCCTTACATCACAGTGTGACAGCACGCTTTCAATTAACCTAAGCGACGTCTCTGATATAACCTTGTAGTTAACTGGGACGTTAAAACTCAAACAACCAAACCATACCAAACGGTAGTAAGGCAAGGTATGGGTCAATTTACACTCAGGGGTTTATTCTCTTGTCTTTCTTTTTCCCAGCGGCTGGCGAGTGTTCTCAGGCAATGAGATAGGAGCTTTCATAGGTTGGTGGTGCTGGACATGCTGGCGACAGAGAAATCCAAATGTTAATTGTAAGTACTTTAAAAAAAAAAGGAGGTTCCAAACAAAAGTTATATGAAGGAATAAGCTAAAATTATATGTGTAAGTTAGGTATTGTTACTGAGCGGGCTAAATGGCATGTATCTCTTTTTTTTAATTGTTTCAAAATAATTCTTTGAATTTGAGGAAAAATTGAACGATGAGCTATGAACACAGCCTTAGAAACTTGTCAAAATGCCGTTTTGATAGCGCTATGACATTGTACAACTCTAATTAGCAAAGCTGGGTCGGGATTTGTATTATTGGTGTCCTGCAACACTCAATACGCAGAGAATAGGAGTCTTGCAATACACTGCATTGATCTGCATCCCATCGTCGGTGCAA
>BMAT01011327.1:122049-138267 GCA_019649035.1 Elysia marginata
CCCCCCCCCCCCCCCCCCTATTTTTCATCTCCTTATTGTACGTATTCTTTTAGGTTGGTTCTTAGGATTTTAAAAGTGTCACCGTCTATAAACAATTTTTTTCAAAGATTAATCCCAACCTGTCCTTTAATTGCGTGTGGCTCTTTACTATTTACTCTTTACTCTTTTCTGGTCTCAGTGAGGAGGCCTGGAAAAAAAACAGGCACTAATCGGAATTTTAACATATTAAGTTACTACTATTTTCATAATTGTGTTGAGAAAAATTACAGTTCCTGTTTTTCTATAACCTGAGATAGTTTATATTTGTTTTTTAAAAAAACAACAACAACTCAGTGCCTCAGGTACCCGAGGGATTTTCTTTGAGAAGACAAAATTTCTGCTGCTCAATTCGAGGGACACGACAGTGGTGGCAATCAGGCACCCGACGTAATACGCTACGAGTTCTAGTAAGTGTATGGGGCTGTTCCATGAACTTAAAAAGATACTTTAAGAGTAGCTCCTCTTGAGCAATGGTGAGTTTTTAGGCTTAGATTCAGAACTAGAGTTATTCAAATAAACTACATCGCTCACAGAAGAGTTCGCTGGTGAGCCCACCTTTTAATTTAATGTTACGTACAAGAGAGGTTAGTCCTGAAACAGTCCCATACTAAAGCTCGATACACATGGCGCATATCCTGTACGGACGATTCCGGACCGGCTCTGGACCGGGGACTTTGACAAATAATCATTCTGTATATCAGCCAGAAACTTTCACAAGGGAATGATCCATATGAAAGCGAAAACGTATCACTGGACGGGAGTCGGCACGGAGTCTTCCGTACGGGATACTCGTCATGTTTTAACACAACAGGGATCATTTTAAAAAAAATTTTAAAATAACGGGGTTTAACATATTAGATTAGACTGCTTTTATTATTACATGTATTATTATTATTATTATTATTATTATTATTATTATTATTATTATTATTATTATTGTTGTTGTTGTTGTTGTTGTTGTTGTTGTTATTATTATTATTACATTTATTATTATATTGCTAGTATTTTACTTTTTTTTTGTATGATTTTGTTCTCGTTTACAGACAGGCGAAATGCCAAGAAATTTGATCCCGCGTAAAGGGCTTTGTAGACTGGTTTAATGTTATGTTTAATCTTCGTATTATGGTCACCCGCGCGTTAAAAGTTTATCAGTTGTTTTTTTGTTTTTTCAATAAAGCAAAAATTTAAGTAGTACTTAGTGGCAAACAAGTGAACTATGTCGCACTATCTATAAGCTTATCAAATCAATCAAAAAGTGAAAGACTATTCAGACAGACAGACCATATTGATCTTACTGTACTCTTGGATAAGGCCATCTAGATCTAGTAAACTTTCCAATCATCTGTTTATCACCAGGTGCCCAGTGTTTCCGCCGCTAGCTTAAAAAAAAATTAAATAGGCCCTACTGATAGGACTCGCGTGTCAATGGGTGCATCTCAATTTGTCTACGCCAGCGATGTGAACATGAAAAGAATCTTTTTATAGCCGACTGTCGTACGATTGATAAAGACAACCCAGACACGCTTATCTGCGATGCTTGACGTAGTCTTTAGTGTTGTTGTGGCTATAACTGTTGCGTGGGTTAGAAGCGCCTGATGAAACTCCGGTTTTGAAACCAACTCCATTGAATAAAAACATCACTGTTGTGTAAATTTAGGTTGGAAGTTGCGCGCTATCTCTATCTCCTCAGCTTATGCCTATCTTCCTCTCATTTTTTCTTCTGTTTCCTCTCTCTTTCTCTCTCTCCCTCTCACTCTCTCTCTTTCTCTCTCTCTCTCTCTCTCTCTCTCTCTCTCTCTCTCTCTCTTTCCCTAGTAGTAAAGAAAGACGATCACAAACTTAGATCTCGCAACAGACGAAATGAAATACAGAACTAGACAGTACAAGATAATAATGAACAGAGTGGGATTCGAACCCTCACCACTCGCCTGATGTGCCCACTGTCTTTCTTTACTACCATACTTAATATTCTATACGATCTCTTGTATCTCGTAAGAGATCCTTAAAACCAGCACTGATGTCTGGCCTTTTGTGTTTCGAAAGCTTTCTCCCCCTCCCCCCTCTGTCTCTCTCTCTCTCTCTCTCTCTCTATCTCTCTCTCTCTATCTCTCTCTCTCCCCCCACACACACAAACACTATCTGCCTATTACACCCCTTTTATCCATCTAATCTGTGCTCTTTTCATTACCTACCTCAACTTGAAGTTTTACTTTCATCATTGTAATATCTCCTCCCTGTTTCCTTCACAAAACCACAGACCCCCCTCCCCCAATTTTTCCCCTTTCCGAACCCCTCTAAATTCCTTCTTACCAATTTTTTTTTCTAAAAACTATTACTTGTGCCTGATTAACTTGGTCGTTCTCACCTTTGTAGGTTTTATGCAAAAATGTGTGGGCTTCTGTCTCGGCTTAAAATTACACGGATGCTATATTTCCAGTGCACTTCACTGGGTCAACAGCAAACATTTTTGAAGTTTCAAAAAAAACATTCGAATCTCTGAATCGCATCGATCTTCAGCCGAGGCATAGTTGAAACTCTGTAAGTTAACACAAGCCAGTTAAAACATTTTGTGATTGAACTAGTATATGTAATATTATTATTACTATTATTATTATTATTACTATTACTATTATTACTATTATCATTATTATTATTATTATTATTATTAATAGTACAGAAATACCTTGCAAACGGCAGTTAGATTATCGTATATGCAAAACTTTTAAAGGGTTGATAGAAATAGAAGGAAAACGGGGAAGATAATTTACAGGCCATTTACTTCTAGTTAGGTTTAATGAAGAAGAGATTTCAACTCCATGTCTCCGAGTCCACATGTGGTGCGGTGTGTAGCTTTGTTTGTTTGTTTGTTTGATTTTTAACGTCCCAGTCAACTTCGAGGTTATATCTGTGACGGCGCTGGAGACAATTGAAAGCGTGCTTCAACACTGTGATGTAAGGAGCACTTGCGTACACCACACCTAGTCACATTATCCTGTCACCGGACCGACCAGACTTAACACTAAATCCATAATGCCAGGCGGATCAGCTGCTAATACCAATTTAAAAGTCCTTGGTTTGACTTCGCCGTGGATCGAATCACGCACCTCCCGATCTCTGAGCGAGTGTCTTACCGCAAGGCCACAGAGCCGGTGCGGGGGTGTAGCAGTAAATTCTTGCCTTAACCATGCGCGGTGCTTGGGTGAAGTGCCGTGGAAATTTACCAATTTACCTTTGTGATAAATTGCCATGGCACAGCCTTGATCCACATATATATGACGATAAGTATGGCGCATGAACGCCAATAGGCAGCGTTGGTTTTACAGCAAGCGATTGGTTTACTGGCCCCGTGAGCCCATCAGTGCGCCTATTTTTAGATGACCATCCTGGATGTTCTCCCCTATGATCTTCGTCCTTTTGAGAGGACCCATAACCCAAGGTCTCTATTAACGGGTACTGTTGTTCCCAAGCATCACGCATGGATTCGGAAACAATCGTCAATTATCCTATCGACCCCCTGTTTAAATTTTTGTTTCTATCTCCGAAAAAGCATGGACAAAAAAGGTGCACAATTTACGGAGATAAAAGAAGTCTAATCATGTTTTATTGTTTTGGTATTGAATATTTTACAATTGCTAAACACAATTGCAACAGGTTAAAATATTTAAGGTAAGGATACGTAACTAGTCGGGCCTAGAGGTTTGAAGTAAATTAAAGTAAAATGCTTCGGTTCGGTAAGATTCTAACCCTCGTTAACTATTGGTATATGAATGGTCCTGCATGGTTGTTAAAAGAAACACTTCTGGATGTTTAATATTCTCCTAAGTCCAAGTATAAATAAAAATCAATGACTAGGTATAGAAACAAAATTAGATATGTTTTTACGTATAGCCTAATTATTTTGTATGAAGAAGAAAAAAATGAGTTCGGAGTGAAATATTTACGATTTTCGTCACGAATGGTTCTCTTGTTACAAACTTATATTGGTTGTTAGTTTAAAATTGTCTCCCGGTCAACGTCTCAAAGTTCACATTCAATGGCGTTGATTTTGTTAGTATGACATGTACTTTTTTATTCCAAAGATTAGAAATTGTGTGTCAGTGTCAAAAATAATTTTGATAACGAGATATCTATCATCTAGGCATACTTTTCGCTACCTGAAAAGAGTGGCCAAAAAGAAAAAAAAGGAAAAAGTAACTGCTAACGGTCTTTTTTTTTCCTTTCTTTGAACAGGCGGGCGAGTTTGTTTATTCTAAAGTGAGATACTAATGTGAAAATATTATTATAACTCAACGTGTTGCTTCTCTTTTATTGTCTCTTTATAAATGGTCGTAAAAATAATCCTGGTGGTTTTTTTTTTTTTTTTTGACAATGTTAGACAAAAATTGTTCACAACCTGGTTGTAATCACTGATTTGGCCCCAAGACTAGTTTTACAAAACAAAAATAATTAAAACTATGCGGATCATTGAAAGAAATTGTAAAGTACACGTAGTAGGGCCTACGCGCTCCGGCCGATTCGTTGATGCGATATAACTGTGAAGAGAAGAAGCCCCTCAAATTCTCTCTCTCTCCTGTGCGCTCTCTCTCTCTCTCTCTCTCTCTCTCTCTCTCTCTCTCTCTCTCTCTCTCTTTGAAAATTTCGCATTTTTTTTTTTAACAATTAGTTCTACATACATCCATATTATATGGATTGGGCTATTGAATTTTAAGCATATAATAATATTTATTCTCTGTTCATTAATAGAACCACCCATTATATTATTCAACAAGAGGCAATCTGATGAGTAATTTATGACAGGCAATGATAGCCTCCCTAATGAATTTATTTATGATGCATATATATACAAATTATTTTTACTATTTGACATTGTTCATGGGCAAATGGCTTAAAAATAAATCATGCAAACTCTCTCTCTCTCTCTCTCTCTCTCTCTCTCTCTCTCTCTCTCAATTACGATGTAGGCCTATTACAATTTTCAAAGAAAAAAGATAAGAAAAGAGCCGAAATTTTAAAATGCCTTGCTTGTGGCATGTTGACGAGCTCTATGAAGTCTTGTTTTGTAGTGTGTTGTTGGGCCCCTGGGCTGTTCCACGGGCTTTAAACAATTCTTTAAGAGTAGAGCCCCTTGGGCAATGGTGAGTTTTTCAGGCTTAGATTCAGCACGAGAGTTCAGAGAATAAACTACCTCGGCCACAGAAGAGTTCGTTGGTAAGCACACCTTTTGAATTTTGCACACAAGGAAGGCTAGTCCTGAAACAGCCCCAGTTAAGTTTTCTTGCGTGTGGTATGTCGCAGAGCTCTTTCATCAGCATGTCGAAGAAGATAAAGAGCACAGGAAGACAGGCGGCATCCGAGCTGTACGTAAAATAATAACTTTCTTTGATTGAATGTTTGAGAAGTTGCAGTTCGGTTAAGAAGTGGCCAAGTAGCTCAGGACAAACTTCGTCTTTGATCTGGGCGTGTCATCTGGCCAAACATTGATATGTCTCTTTTGAATTCTGTTTTATAATGGGGGTAGGGAGGCGTAGCATCTTTGTCTTTCATTGTTATTCAGCACCAAAATTGATAATTTGTTTTATTCCTAATGCAGCATTCTACAATAAGATCTTCTGTTCTCGCAACTAGAGAACAAGTGTCTCCAATAGTGTCAACAAGAATTTTTTAAACAAGTTGTTTTTCTCTGGTTAAGTGGTTTGCTGTCTGGTTTCTGACTTTTAGTTAAGAATTTGAATCTGTACTTTATCACATGGCCGATAATGGTATTGGAAGCAGCAGACTGGTTTTCTTACTGGGGTCCGGGGAGGGGGGGGGGGGCGGCGCCCCGAGTCTCAAATTGGTTGCTTGTAACTTTTACTAGGTTTAGTACTTCTGCGTTGACTTTGCATTCGCTGCTGTTACGAGAGAGCATAGACCCAGCGCTAGCTCTGGATTTTAATGCTTGGTTTCGTCATTAAGTTCTGAGCCTTGCTTTCTCTAAACAAATTCTTGGCCATGGCCTCCACCTATATATACTCTGTGTAAAATGTTTGTTTCCAATGACTCTTTAGTGCCGTTCGGTACGCTCTCCGACAACACAAACTATTTACTTCTGATTTTTTCCCAAGACATCCACACTTTTCATTTTAGATTACCACCGCAGTTCGTCGCCAATTTGACATGCATTTAAATTTAAAAGATTTGCTTGTAATAGGCTAGTATATCGATCTTTGAACACTATTTATACAGCAACTCGTTTTCGTTTGAAAGAAAGACTAATTATCAAATATGTGCGTTATTAGGACAAAAAATAAAAGTTATAACAACTATTTTCACTAGATTTTAATAAATCACCAGAATTTAGTGAGAAAGCACGAGAGCTGGGCAACCTTGCAAGCAGACACACATGCAAGACAACACACGTATAGATACACTCACAAACAATCACGTTCGCTCTATACAGCCGGAAAACTGTCATTCACGTGACGTACTTCGTACACTCTCTCAAAATTTGTGCGCAGCATTTGACATTCCTGCTCAATCTCAGTCTTAAAAGGTTGACAAATTTAAGTATTCTTGGTTCTCTGCAAGCTTCCCAGGCAAAAATCCTCGTCTACTTTCTTCGAATTGAATGCACTCAATTTAAAGAAAAATGGCATTCATCTTCAACAATTCCAAAAGCGTTAAATAATCTTTTATTTGCAGGTATTCTATATGCTTCTCACCTGCCCCGCTCGACATCTAATGCATGAGAACTAATCAAATCCTATTTAAGCAAATTCTTTGTGCTTATAGACACACACTCCAAATAATAAGATCAGAGGCTTCACACAATTGAAGCGATTCAATCCAAAATCGTTGACATTCTTATCAAAATTTGCACGTTATAAACGTTACAGAGTTATCATTGTACCACTGGTTTCATAAACTCAGTCGCAACATCTTCAGGTGAGAAGTAAACACAGGCTTCGCTTTCCGTGATACGTAGCCTACATTGTGCCAGTGTCACCCTCAGATTTATATTTAACTAGTGACTGACCTGTCTAAAGTAATCAGATACCAGCATCGGAAATTTCATTTTAAAGCTAAGCCTTTTAAAAGAAGTTAGTTTTCATTTTTTTCACTACTTGTATATTGAAACCAATAGAAGTTTTAGCATGTTTCCCCAAAATGCTGATAGTTTCATGCAGTCTCTAAAGTTTGGAAACTCAAAAACAAAAACAAAAAAAATGACATTGTTCAAATTACCATCGCCTTGTAAAGTGAAAATAGCCACACCTGATACAGTCATTGGCCTTGGTAGTGAGATATTAGTAGCTTGGACGTTTCAGTGTATCTTGTACAACAGACTGCGGTAGTTCTGTTTATAAAACATTACTGAAATAATAGTAAGCGTAATTGAGCCACACGTTATCACATAATATCGAGTGCAATCTGCACCAGTTTGGTGAAAGCTTAAATTGCTTCACAGCACAGACATCGAAGATTGTACTCAAACTAGGCTACTTAAAAGGACAACGACCCTGTAGATAGTTTCGGAACCCAGTAAATTATCAATGCAATCTTCATAATCAATTAGAGAAATAAAAAAAAACATCGAAGATTGTCCACAAAATTAGGCTACTTAAAACGACAACGATCTTGTAGATAGTTTAGGAACCCAGTAAATTATCAAAACAATCTGAATTAGTTAATCATTTATTAGTTAATTAGTAATTAATCAGCGAACTCTGGAATTGCCTCACAGCATAAACATCGGAGATTTCCCCAAACTAGGCTGTTTAAAAGTAACGTTACACCGATCCTGTCGATAGTTTCGGAACCACTAGGCTTATCAATGCACTGTGATGATAAAATTACATTAAGTATTGCTACTGTCCGTGATCGAATCTTGCTTTGACCCGGTAGGCCTAGTGATGTCCCAACTCAGGGGAAGGAATGTCGAACTCTCACCTCTTAGAGCAAAGGCAAGCGAAAACCAAAGCTCATCATTACTTGTAATGTATTCAAATTTACCCTCATCAACACAGCTAGCCTGCTCTCACGCCTACTTTGACACTTGGTCGATAAGTGTTACTGAATAATCATCTTGCAATGTCATTCTGCGTGTCAATATCCTCAAAAAAATCTAATGACAGAGGGCGGAGTAATTTTCTAAACAAACACACACACAAAAAGTTAGCTCTACATGTATTCACTTGCCTTCTGTATCCATGCTGCCCGTGACAATCAAAGTGCAGTATCTGCAGTATAAACCATATAGAAGATAGTGCACTTTGGTTGTCAAGGGCAGCACGCATCTTAGTATGTAACTAACAAACGGGGTAATGACACGAGGAGTCTGCATCGCCGTAATGATAAAGAACGTGTGTTTGTGCCGGCACGTCGCGTTTTAAATCATGTTTGTTGTCTAATATATAAGCAGTACAATTGAAGTATGATTTGAACTTTACTTTAAATAAAGGATTGAAAAACTCTACATTTTATAATATTTTCAAACAATAAGAAAACAAGAAGACTAAAAAAATTAAGCAAAAAAAAAATAAAATAAAATAAAACATAGTCAAGAGGAAGAAAAAAGGAAATGAAAACTCACACGCCTGTTTAACCATAGTGGCTTGCACTTGAAACTATTCGAAACTACTCCACTCCAAAAAAAAAAATGAAACTACAAGTGGGCCCAACCAAACCCTTGAAAACTTTTTAGCAGTAACATCATGTTCTGACCGTTATCCTTTCACTAAACATGTCTTGTTATTTTGAGAGTAACATTATAATTTCCCATACTCTCGAGGCTGCAAGTCTTCCCAATTTAGTGTCTTGGCCTATCCAGAAATAGGATTGACACATGAATAAAGTCTTAGAAGACATAATTAAGTTAACGGATATCCTAGTGAGTGAAGAAAGGCTGGTGTGATCTTTTGAATTCTAAGAATCGGTGAAATTCATCCTGCACTTAACAACCCCCTTATTAGTGATTTTTATAGTTGTGCGAAAGATAGAAGATAAATGCAGTTTAGATCTCGTTCATACATTTTAAACTCCGTCTTAAGAACAAAATTTGTGCTTTTCAATGTTGAGTTTGAACTACAGTGGAATCCACTTATAGTCAACACCTTTTAAGGGAAACTCTTGGTGAAAGGTCAACTCTTTTTTGTAGTCCCATTTTGTATTTCTTGATATCTTTTTAATGGTCAAAGTCAACTCTTGCTTAAAGTCAACACATTTTTTTGGTCCCGAGGTGTTGACTTTATCAGGATTCCACTGTATTTCGTAGAAAGTTAAAAAAAAATTACGTCTGTGAGATACGTTACCGGTGTATAAAATATTGGTATCAGATAAAACCAAAGTTCACAGAGTGCTTTTGGTTACACAATACTAAGCTTGTATAGAAATTTGGATCTTGTGGGCACTCACTCAAACAAGGATAATAAAAAAAAACTTATCGTGTTGAGGACCTTGGTTTTATTTGTATTAGTAACACAGATCGGAATTTCCAGCAAAATTACTGTTTCATTTCAATAGCTGGGTTCATAATAATTATAATCTCTAACTGTGTTATCATTGGACAGAGAGGATAAGAGACAAGAGATGCTGAAGAGTAGGTGGCACTTGAAAAGAAAAAGAGAGAAGGATGAATAAAGCTGGAAATTGATATTAAAGCCTTACAGACGAGTACTGATAAAACTCAAGACTTTGCTAACAACTTCATTTTTATTGAGATTTTTTTTCCATAACCATGGCAAGAAATTACTTGTAAGCTTTTATCACAGGTTTTGTTTTCTTTGGGACAATTTAAAAAAAAAATCCCTATTATGGACTTGTCCCAGTGCCTTTTCTTTTCATGTCTCCAGCATCTAATTATCTTAGTGAAGTACCGATAGGCCTACCTAATTTAACCGGCTCTGAGGCCTAGCGGTAAGACACTCGCTCAGAGATTGGGAGGTGTGGGTTCCATCCACAGCCAAGTCAAACCAAGGACTAAAATTGGTATTAGCAGCTGATCCGCCTAGTGTCTGGCATTATGGATTTAGTGTTTAGTCTGGTCGGCCCGGTGTCAGGATAATGTGACTGGGTATGGCGTATACAAGCGCTCCTTACATCAATGTGGCAGCAAGCTTTCAATTGTCCCAAGCGCCGTCTCTGATATATAGCCTTGTAGTTGAAAAGAGACGTTAAAATTCAACCAACCAACCATCCTACCTAATTTACTACGCGGAGCAGAGCCAACCACCCTCCAATAATACAATGGAAATATTCAAAATTGAAGTCTGAAAAACTGAAATTTTTACCATTCAATTATTTTGAATACTCTTCAATCATGGTTTTTAATAAGGCCGGTAAAAGGTTTTTCTATTTATTCAACAGCAGTGTTACTTCTCCAAAGCAAAACTATAAGGCTAAACATTGAACAATCGCTGAGCAAAGTTGCTATTTCAGAAACCACTGATATGTCCTTGGCCAATCGAATGGTTGTGTTTAGAAGTGTATGCAAGGGACCGGTGAGTGAGAAAGTAAAGCAGAAAAATTGTCAAGAGTAAAATAGATGTATCTTCTTTTTCACAATTCAAATTTTCTTAACTAAAAGTTAATTTCCATGAGATCGAATTAAGAGTTTTCAACTGCACGTCTTGAATTTACCTGTTACTCTTCTCATCACAAAAGAATGTTACATGTAAGTGCTACATACATCTACTTTTGACAATATGAAGTGGAGAGAAGTAAGCTTCAAATGGAGATGAACGAGTTATGCTTGCCTTTAGTACAATTCAGACCTTCAACTAATAGTAGCTTTGGCGCCCATAGCCTTACCACTGGGAGAAACATAGCTTATAGTTATACTATATCGCCACTGCGCTTCATGGCGAAGGTCCTTGCTTAGCTTTTCTAAGCAACTTGCTAATTTAAATGGGAAGATCCAAATTGCACCAAACGAAACCATTGAATCAGGAAATCCACCAACACTTAGCCAATTACATACATAGAACAAACGATAGCATTTTAAGGCAAACCCCACATAAATTATAGATCTAAGACTTAGTGTTCAGAGTAAATAGTAGAGGCAGCCACTGCACAATCAAATACAATTGATTAAAACCTTTGAAAGGCTAACCAAAAAAAAAAAAAGTTTCAAGGTAAAAGTTTCTGTTTAGGCTATAGAAGCTTAATCATTTTAATGGGCAGTGGCAGCGTTCACCATTTATTGTGATCTTTAGACAAGGTGATGAAAGGTTTGTTAATTTTTCTATGGACCAAGCAAGTTTAGCAATCACTCAGTGTTGATTTAACTCTAAACTGCAGTCTAAGAAGCGGTCACTGATCGAGTGCCCTAACCAGTGCCTATCCCCCCACCCCCTCTATATCTCCCTTCACCTATGCCATCCACAGGTAGACAGACAAAAAACACACACAGATAATATGTTCCACGCTAGCAGCCCATTGCATTGTTTTTCTAGGGTTTGTAGGCTGAGTTAAAAATTAGTTGTTTTTTTTTCCTATCACTTTTACTTCAGTAACACAGCACCAAATAACCGATAATTTGATTTTAAGTTAACTGGATCACCTATTTTTTACTTTGAGTTATCACATGGTAAAATTATCCAACTTCGACATATCCAAATACATGCACATTCAAACTGTTCAGGTTTGAGTCATCTGGACCCGACTGTAACTTTTACCTCTAAGCGACACAAAAATCTATGACTTAATACAGTAGCATCCTAATAAAGTCAACACCTCTGAACCAAAAAAATGTGTAGACTTTAACCATTACAAAGTTATAAAGAAATACAAAATGGGACTGCAAAACAGAGTTGACTTTAAGCAAGAGTCTCTCTTAAAGGTGTTGACTTTAAGTTAAGTTTAAGTGGATTCCATTCTATAGACCTCAGCCTTGGAAGTTGTAACTTAAAACACACTGACAGTGTTTGTAACAACCTCATTAAGCAATTTTTTTCCCCCTTTGGCCTCGAAGTGTAAGTTTTGAGAAGCCATTAGCTGTCTGTTGGTCTCTTCATAGTTCAATTTCACCCTTGGTAGATATATAAGGGGCAAGTTGATTAGTAGAAGTACTAGTACTTTTAATTCGAAGTTCCATTTCCATTGAATTTAAATAAAACAAGATGCACTTTACATGTAGTTCTAATGAGCAAATAACTATGTGTAGTGCTCTGACAAAATCAGTCTACATGCTGGTCCGGCCAATTCAAGAAAATAAGTCATGCAAATACCCCATTACCCCTAAATGGGTGATTTCTTGATATGTTATGAAAATACTTTTTGCATTACCTTTCCGGCTTTTAGTTACAACATGAAAACTTGTCCCAATTTCAATTTTTTTTAAAAATAGGCCTACTAGATTCCTTGTCTTTCAAATGCCAGGGATGCAAGCAGCTGAGAAAAAAGCAGGAAATTTTTTTATGGAAGTTTCCGATCACGCTATTCTGATTACTAAAGCCAGCCTTTCAGTGTCTAGCAAAAATGATTTTGCCACCAATCTGGTAAGAAACTCTCCTTTTGCACAGCAAACATCATGCAACACCATCCTTGTCCGAAATTTTTCCTGCTATAACTAGAATAAAAGTCTCCATTGATGTCTTTCTCCTTCATTTGTTCTTTGAAATAGAAACACAATGTGATGTTGTAGATTTCCGATCCAAGAACTTAATTTGGGCTAGATCTAAACTTGGAATGGCCACCATGATTAAAATCTAGTTTGTTAGCAAATGTTACTAGAGTCTAGATCTAGATTTTCTAGTGTAAGCCAGTAAGGCTAAGTCAGTTAATGACTAGCTACACTGTTTCTTCATGTCTAATCTAGATCTATAGAGAGAAAGAATAGATGTAATCTAGATTTGAAGAGTAAGGCTACTAGATCTAAAGAGTTTTTAAAAGCATCTAGCCTGGCACTTGATTGAAAATTAAACAGATCTAGAGAGGTCAACGAGGTGCAGCAATCACAATATGAAATATCACTGAACAAGATCGCTCTTGGCTAAAAAAGGCGAAGTGCACAAGATTGCTCAGGGCTAGATCTAGATGTAATGTAAGAAAGGATTATAAAGGACTCTCGGTGTTTTGAGCAGTCATAGAACCATGTGTTCGTATTATCCTACATATAACTATATTCATGACTAGGCCTAGAACTAAACGGAGTACACAAAATATAAACAAGAAAAGTCATCGGTAGCATACTTTCGGTTCCACTTTTGCTTTTACGCCCATTGGCCATTGTGTGGACAGTTTCGAACTCATCACGAAAAAGAAATCGGGCGATGAGGTTACATATAAAATATAAACGGAAATCGACTAACGGATAAACAAAAAGAAATAATCGGTATCGCCATAGAATCGGAAAAAGGTTTGTAATTCGCTTCCGATCTTCCAGTCGTCTTTTCTCGGTTTAAGTTCTTACTTTAATAAGTTTATAATTCTTCTGACTTTTTTGTTGCTGATTGTCTGGTTGAAGGAGGAATACGAAAATCGGAAAAATCGGGGGAGACGAAAAAATCGGAAAACTTGCATCCCTGAAATGCTCTAACTCAGGACCTAATTGAGATATCAAAACACTTTTTCATCATTTTAGAGAGCTTTTAAAAGCTTTATTATGATTTTTTATCATGAGAGCTTTTAAAAGCTTTTCCAACGCAGAATGTAACTCCATACCACAACATTCCACATGCAGACTTATTTTGTGAGACCTAGGAACTGACCAAAAAAATTGTAGTAAAAGTTTTTACAAAATAAAAAACAAACCACAGACAAATTTAGATTGGCCAAAAAAAAAGTTTTTATTGATGACTCATGTTAGACCCCTTTCCCCAGGATGAGAAGTAAAATACTAAATGAACCAGACAGCCATAATGAGGGGAAGAAAAGTGGAATACAATCACTAGATTTTCTTACATCTTAAAATCAACACAATTTTCCATAAATCTGTTTTGTATACCTAAAAACTTGATGGCAATTAGGAGTTAAGAAAGGCAAAAAAGATTCAGCATCATATATATGAGCCATTGATAAAAAGTCCTTTGAAAAGTCACATATGATATACAGGTATTGTCAGAAATAAGGGCTAAGTAAATTTCTAAAAAAAAGTTGAGTAAAAATTTCTCTTTCAAGAGCAAAAACTTTTTAGAAAGAAATAACCATGCTCTGCTAAGCACATGTGATGACAGCCACACAATGCTATTACTATATAAAAAAAAATATAATGCCAATTTCAAACACGGCAGAGAAAAAAGCATTCTGACTATAAAGCATGAGCATTTATCACTAATAAAAAAAAATCGATGACATTTTATCAAAGGCTCACTCATATTTTAGAGGATAGACAAGAATGATAGACAACAAAGTAGGCAGAATATCATGAAACTATTTACAATGTATGGTGACTTTTTGACTTTCAGGCATAATCAATATTTCAGTACACATCACGTGAATTTTTAGTACATAGCAAGAATATGATCAAGAATACTATCTTATCTTATGCTGATAAAGAAATAACGCAAAAAATCAAAGAAAGAAAGCATCAATAGAAACAATGTCTGTTGAAATAATCTAACCAAGAAAACGTTTAAAATACGTTGCTAGTAAGATTTGCTCATTTATCATGTATATTCTTAAGAAAAAATCAGATAAGTACAATGATGGGGGAAAAAGCAGGGAGCAATCCACAATAAGACACCGCTTACAAACTGTACTAAAACACTTTTCTTAAAATGCACTACTAAGCATAACATAATAAATTAAATGCAACTTATTTTACTTTTCAAAAGCCTAAAAAATTAAGTTTTTCTGAACCGATACTAAACAAACCATGCTAGGTCTTCCTAAAACCCTGTATTGCGTAGGCCCACCATCAAGAACTGAGGTTATAAAGGTATAGACCTAATAAGTTCATAGATCAATGAAACGATCCGTTGACTAAGAGAAAGCTATTGCTTAACTTATGGTTACAAAATGAATATGGTGGCTAGGCCTTGCTGTTGAAGAAATTCATTTCTGGCCAATTTTGCCGTTGGCCAGGTGGGTCTCCCTGATACTCTAGAACTGTAGAAATGGAACTCTTTGCACAAGAAAATGCAAATCAGTTACATAAAACTAACAAACCAATTCCAACCCTTTACAGAGTGCTAAGTGCATTGAAAAAGGTCTCTGAACATAAACTATGCTGATATTTCTTTGGAATTGTATAACATGTTTATTAAAATAGGATGTGCAACAATTTAAAGTTTTAAAAATGATTAAAATCAGTTACATGCTCAAAATCATAACTTTTATAATTTTTTCCTCCTCAATGAAACTTATTAAAAATAAAATCAAAGCTAAAAGATAATGCAGCCTCTCAAGCTGAGGAGTTGAAGGTTTGTAAATTAAATCATATTTTAAAATACCCAATTTTGTTAAAAAAGCATTAAAAAAAAAACAACAAAAAACAAAACAAAAAAACAGACAAAAACAAGGTGCTCAATCTTATTCAGCGGCACTGAACATAGGAAAAAAACTCCCGAAAAACTAACATTTATTATAACATCAATACTTTACATAAACAAATAAAGGAGAAACTAGCATTAAAATTTTAAGCCAAAAAATGTATCAACACAAACATAATAGACAGGCTCCTATAAAGACTTGGTAGACAACCTTCTTCAAGTTTAAAAATACATCACAAATCCAAAGATATTGAATTTCCATATTTTAACATTTATAACATGCCATTAGAACAGGTTAAATGTATATTTACAACAAAAAAACTTACAAAGGAAACACTGACATTTCTTACATTACTTTTTTTCTTCAATTTTTTTTGTTTGTTTGTTTTAGTTATAGGATAGGAAAATAACCCAACCACCTAAACACATTTAAATTGTATATGATCGGCATGGTGGCTTTTTAAAATATGAAACAATTGAAGAGAAAACTGACAGCTACATTTTTTTCTTTAATTTAATGGATCTCAGAAAGTGTAATCAAATGGACAAAAAGCGAAAAGCAGACACAAAAAAGAAGCAGTCCTCTATAAAAAATGACAAAAGTTTTTTTCCTCTAAAATCATTTTCTTATTTAAGTATGCTAAACAAAGGAAAAAGAGTGAATACAAAGAAGAATAGGCTGTAGGTGTACCAAAGTTAGGTTGAAAACATCAGAGATTACAGTGTACACCAAACACATACCTTTAAAAAGATAAGCTGATTTAAAGCA
>BMAT01011327.1:171047-181799 GCA_019649035.1 Elysia marginata
TGTTGGAAGAGAAAGAGAGAGAGAGCGCCATCGCTATATGATAGCTGGGACAAACCGTGAATCTATCTTTTGTGATGATGGATAAAATATTTCTCGGAAAAAAACAAAGAAAATAACCTTACTGCTATAGCGATTTGATGCTTCGACTTTCTGAAATTGCATCCTATTTTGTAATACATTTTTTAACGATTTGAACAAGAAACATAGAAACGGTGACACTTAAAACTGTTGATAATCCGGGAAAATGTTTTTTCCCCACCTTCACAACCGACAGATCTTCAATTTTTTTTAAAGCCGTAAGGTGCTTTTTTTAAATGAAATTTTTAACATAAATAAATAATAAAGTTATAAAGGGATCAAGGGTAAGAACTTTTTTTCAAAATGACATACTTTATTTTCCTTGCTCTGCCTTTAAAAAAAAAACATTGTCGACCACCACCAGGGACGACAGAATCACGATCTGAAGTCACAGCCTCTGATGCACAGTACTGTTTTCTTTGTAAACAATATGAACTTAACTCCCCCCCCCCCCTCGTCTTACACAGATGTGGTTTACACACGGACATCCTAGTCTTGGTTTACCAACTACATTGTATGATATTCGTGTGCGTATTATAATGCATGCTATAATACTATTGAAGCAAACTAATGTTTTCTTTGTAAACAATATGAACTTATTTTTTTTTGTACGATGATGAACAAGACATGGGACTTTTAGTGCTTTGGATCAATAGAGCTATAGAGTAACAATAGGCAATGGCAACTCTCTAAAAGGCTTGTAGGAGTAATGCTCTTAATGAAGTTTAATACTGCAAGTTTTCTTGCAAGCAGGTGTTGATTTACTGATCGATTTTTCTCTCAATTTCAGTGAGAGAAAAAATGGAGCCGAAATCAATTAAAAAAAAAAAAAAGCTGAATTCTGCTTCAACCTGAAAGGTTTACACCCCTGTGTATTATTCTCTTACTGGTGTGATTTACATACGGATCTAGCCTGGCCTGGTTCACTACGGATACTAACTAAATTGTGCGGTGTTTCCTAAAACAAAAAATCCCAGCTGTATTGATGCGGGCAGCAGAGGATTAAAAAAAAACGAGAGGATTTGAAACTGCACGACAGGCAAGCTATTGTTTACACATAGCCAGCTGTGTGTGAGAATCATAACCTATAACTAAAAAAAAAAAAAAAAAAAAAAAGAATAAGCAAGCAAGCAACCGAGTCGACACTCCTATCAGAGGTAGATACGACAACACGGCATTATGCATTATGAAAAAAACTTTCAAAACTACAGTGACCTAACCAAAACAAAAGTTGGAAAAAAAAATGTCACCAAAGTCCAATGAACATACCCCTTCCCCTCTCGCTGAGTCAGAGTGAGACAATCCAAATCTTTATTTCATATCTAATTCATCTCTAATCTATTTATAATCTGTAGGTTTCCAGACTAAATTTAGCTAATCTATTTAATTACAATACCGAAAAAAAAAGAGTTGCACAGATCCGAACGATCGATCAAGCATCGATTTTACCTGTGAGGATAAGTTGCGTACAAGTCCTTAAAAGAAAAGAATGGAAAATGAAGACAAAACTTATTTACATTATTTCCTAGAAAAATAAGACTTAATGTTTCAGTATGCCTCTACAGAATTTCAACCGAAATTGAGAAAAGACTTGCCTTTTACCGAAGATCCCTGCGCCGAACAGCTTTCAGCGAAACCGCAGAAGCTGTGATCAAGCAACTTTTACCAGCCACACAAAAGTATTAGGTTTGCAATGCGTGAAAAAAAATCCAAACCGATTGTTTCACCTCAGCAGGGCTTAAGAAAATGGAAGGGACATCGAAGGCAAGCCCGCGGTGACCAGGAGGGGGAATAGATGTGGACACATTCTGTCAGTGAATGAAGTATGATGCAGGTAATAGGTCCACCGTCCCCTTGCCACCCGCCCACCGGAGACAGAGCTGGCTTGGACCCTCAGGGAAAGCCATAATTCAAGCTCAAAACGTCCACGAACAGCGCCTCGACAGGTGACACGGCTTATATAGCTACTAGAGGTAGTCTCTTGGACAGAGAAGAGGGAACACATAAAATGTTTACTAACTTACGTAGTGTACTTAATTGGGTGAGTTTGCATACGCATTAAACTGTACACAACCGCAAACTTTATAGATGCTACAGGCCACGGGAGATGCTTCTGTCATGAGAACTGTTTGAAATAAAGGATGAGGACTTGCTCCTATTTTGGAAATTCAGCTCTTGCAGATGGAAAAAAAGCGAACAAATCGCCGCAAGCCGGACCTGACCATTTACGCTTGTCTAGGCTACATTTTTCTGAGATTTCAGTCTTAGCTATTAAACCTTTTTTTTTTTAAATTACATGCACATCTTACAGTTAATTTCCCCTACACGCGACTTCTATACAACCACTACAATCTGCCATCTCATTACCCCCGGAAGCCTTTGAAGTATGCTAAACAGGTCTAATCTTTTCACAGGGGCTGCTCCACAATGTGTTAAAACAGAGGACAGTATTCGACTATGTGAGACAGCATAGCCATAATGTGTGTAGAAGTTACCTGAGATAACAGAGGCCTGATGGACTGCGACTGAGCTTAGGTGTTTGTAATATGAAGTAGGTATTAGTCTTCTCTGTGCAAGCCGTCAAAACAACAACTTAAGAGACGTTTTATTGGTGTTTAAAATCATCCTAACCTTCGGAACTTGAATGTCAGGCCCCTTACCCTTTGCAATGAAGGCTTTCCGTACCTTATGGTACATTTATTCAAACATTAAACCCCTACCTTCAACCTAGATAATCATAGTGGTACTAAATACACGAAACTAAATGCAAAGAAAACAAAACCTATGCACATAGGATAGAAAGGCAAATTTCAAATCAGTCATCTTAGAAGGAGAATAGCTAAAAAAAAATTCATGACTTTTAAATATGTTGGCTCTATATAACCAGATTGTACCAGACATCACCTCAAGAATCGCAATGGCAAAAACAAACACAATTGACCTGAAAAATATTTGGAAAGACAAAGACCTGTCAAACAAGATAAAGATAAAAATTCTAAAAGCCATAGTCTGGAGTACAGTAAAGTATGGAGCCGAAGGACGGATCCTAAGAAATCCAGACAGACGAAAGATTCCATTGAAGCCCGGATTATGGAATGTGGTTTAATAGAAGCCTGTGGAGCATGAGCTGGAAAGTAAAACGCACAAATGGCAGCATCCTAAAACAGCTAGGTGTCAACACAGAACTGTAAGCATCACTAGTCAAAAATAAGATGGGGTTCTTAGACCACACTTCAAGAAGTAGATGTCCCTGACCAGGGGCACAATCCAGGAGAAAATTTGAACACGGGAGGAAACGTGGTAGACCAAACAACACCAATGACTGGACAGAAGGCTCAACACAAATATGCCAACTCCATGTTTAAAAAAAAAATACTGAACTTTTTCTTATCTGCCGGCACCATTAGTGATGCAATAATTGAAGTGCCGGGTGGGTGGGTTTGCATGCTACTCGTTTGAATCAGCACCAAAGCTAGATAAGCTCACTTGCCTTAATTTTATATATTTGATTTTCTAGAAATCTTAACTACGCTAATTATAGCCTTTAAGTATTTAATTCTTACTTGTAAAATGATACACTTACAATACTAGTTAGGACAGATAACTAGTTTAGAACTGCTTATGACCAAGATCTATTTAGCATATAGATTCTAGACCTTGATGCAGTAAGATAACTTTTGAAAAATAGCCTCTTACACCTGGGCCTATGACTACCCAATACATGTAACTCATGATGCAGCCTAAGTGATGGACTTTTACTCAGTTTAGCCCTAGGTTATTTACTTTTGATCGTTGACTTTGGAACATAGCAATTAACATTGTCTTTTCAAATATGCCATGGCTATCATACTGCAGCACTTGAGAGCTGGATCTAAATCTAACCATTTTCATCTAAGATTGCTAAAAAAAAAAGGCCCAAGCTATAATATGTCTACCAGATCTACATTAAAACATATATGCCTCGCATTCTGTCCAAATGTAAGTCGCAAGGCTTAGTTTGGAGAGAGAGGCTTTAAAAGTTTAGCAGGAGTTCAAAGTCAATTTTTTTTTATTTTAGATATTGAGGCTAAAATCATTCCTAGACAGTTTTTACACCTGATTGATGCTCAGGTTTCATTTTTAGGTGTTTAATTTTAGTTGGTATGGTTGCTAAGTCCGCAATACCTTTATAGTCGCCTAAGCTTTAAATGCTGTTTTCTCTCCTTTCTGAAATTTCACAAGTCCTAACCCTGCCGAATTCAAACGGCTTTAACTACACACAGAAGCAAGATAGAGCTTTTATGTTTGTTGTATTTGAAAGTAGAGAAAATAAGCTTTCCTGTGATCTTAATATCTGACAACCTTCTAATTTTGACTTTAAGACTCATTTGGACTGGTTGCAAGACATATTTTGGCAGTTTGGTCCAGATATTTAGCCATATTTCCTTGATTACAAGTAATGAGAATTTAGATCTAGAATTTATGTCTAGATATAGCCTGCATGATGTGCATCAGTCTGAAATCTGATAAATTGTAGTTACCGCCAAGTAGGTTAGAAATTAGAATGCATGAAGATAACTAATCGTTTATCTAGACAAGACATGATTTCGATGGCGGTTTTCCTCTCTGGAAATGGAATAGAGTTAACAAACAATCCAGTTTGGATCTTGATAAAGGAGAAACGCTAAAGGCAGTGCGGTTGGTATACGTTTTATAAATTAATAACGATTCGTTACTGAAACTTTGATATCGATATTTTTTGTGTGTAAAATTTTCAATGAGAATATTTTTTATCTATCCATTATTAAAGTGTGCCCCCCCCCCCCCCCGATATACACCACGACACCAGAAATACGAATGTACTTGTCAATAACAGACGTGCTTCAGTCTGTTTTACCTTAATGTCGGAGGAAAAACGGAGAATAATTACAGACTCGACATTACTGAGCAATATGAAAATATGGATATGTACTTATATGGAAAATCAGCATCCCTGCAATAGGTCTTCTACCCAAGACTTGAAAAGTAACACAGCTTGAATTTGGCATGGTTAAAAAATTTCTAGATCTATATCTAGACAAACCGTAAAGTCGGCAGGTCTGGGTGCTTCCTATCCTACAATTGTCATCCGGTCTGCTGATAAACTTGTAAACAGTTCTCTTCATTGGAGTTTCTGAACTCACTGATTGAGGCAAGTTTGAGGCCCAGGCTAAGCCAATCTAGCATGAACAAAGTAAATTCCCGACCCTGGTGGGGACCCTGTATTTACCTCCTGGAGTACGTAGAGCTGCTTGGACACGACCGGTCGCAGATTTTCTTTCTTTTTTTCTCTTTTAAATGCGGAAAATTAGCGAGACAGAAAATGTCAAGTATGGATTTCTTTGAGAACAGTAAAAACTGTGGATTTTTGCTTAAACGCGGAAGAATGTAAACACTGATTAATTTAATAGACAAAGAGTGAGACCCGTCATGTGTATGTCCTCAAATTTGTAGCAGTCATAGCGGAAAAAATCGGAAAGGTCAGAACAAAGCGGAATTCCCGCTATTTAGCAACACCAATGTTAACATCAATTATCACAAGTGCGACTTGATAATATTCAAAAAGGAGGAACTTTTAACGGCACTGACACATCTTGGGTCTCGAATGACAGGGCCGAAGGTCCAGTTGACTTGGTTTTCAGAAAAACCAGTTTCAAAATTTAAAAAAGACATGATGAGTTATAACGATATATATATATGTTCCATTTTGTAAAAAAAAACTGCCATTCGTAGGGCACCCTACGACACCCTACGGCACCTCTTTGTACAAGACAAAGAAAATATTTTTTTTATTATGTGGCTGATCATAAACCAGTCTGCAAAATCTGGACTTACGACCTTGTCGTTCTCGACCCACAACACGATGCAACCACACAAAGCAGGAGCTTCCCTAAGTGCTGTATGTGATCTGATGCAGTTATACACAATGACCTACAATAGGTCGTTCTATACACGCAACTCAATACAACCGCAGAAAGCAGGAGCTTTCATTAGCGCTGTATGTGATCTGATGCAGTTTTACCTAATGACCTACAATAGCGGTACCTGACACCTCAATCTACATCTAGTTCATCTGTCATGCTTGGCTAGTACAACCTTGCTTTAGAAACTTCTTTTGACTAATAGACTATGCTATGCGCTAGCGCTGTTTAAGGCTGGTTGAGTCTAAGTTTGCAAACTGTTCGCCTATCATCTGTTGCTTGATGATAGTATTCTACTTTTGTATTCAGTTGCTCTGTGAGCTTAAGCTCAGAAGTTCAAGCAATTCACACAAATCTCAGCTACTTCTTTACTCTGCGGATTGTTATGCAGGTTATGCCTTCATGGGAAAAGCTGGGCCCAGGTTTCTCCATGTGGTCCCCTTTTTATGCTCTAGAATAAAACTTTTAGACCGTAACCTGTCATATTTATGTCCTCGAATATGTATTTGTGAAAGCAGAAATATATCTGCTCAAACATCAGGTGACAGTTATAAGTAGCGTAAACATCTGAAAGGTCGCAACATGGTGGAATTTCCGCTATAATTAGCAGAAATGGGGAACCTATATGGTTAAAGAGTTTGTGTATGAACTATGGCGTGCCAAAAACTTTTTCACTTACCTGCAACAAATGAAGGAGCCACAGCTGCCTTGTAAGGATCCTTCCTTTGAGGAGCAGCAGCCACTTGTGATGGTTGAAGTTCAGGTCCGAAAGATGCAGAAACAGACACAGTAGCAGGTTTTTTCCATGGGTTCACAGTGGGCAGAGGGGCTTCAACGTAATCTTCACCAAACTTTTTGGGCTTAGGCTTTGTTGGTGCTCCCTCTGCAGAAGCTGTAGAACTACTAGAGGCACTGGCCACAGCTGCTTTACCACCATTAGAATCTGATTTTGCTTTCTCACTGACAGTGGCAGCTTTTGATTTGTCGCCTTTGTGATGGTTAACTGTAGAGGGTTTATTGGACCTGTGCTTGTGGCTATGCTGAGGAGCCGCTTGTTTCTCAGACACCACAGGCCCTCCTGAGTTAAAAAAATAAACACATTTATGACAAACATTTAACAATTTTTCCGTAAAACTGTTCTATAAAAAATTGAAGAAAAGGCATTCTAACATTTGAAGGTCACCGGCTGATAAGGAATGCTTATTTTTTATTTAGTTTATTTGCAAAGATGTACCTCAGCTGCAAGGAAGAAACAATGAGAAAACTTAGGATAAGGATTTGTAATTAAAGGCAATGAGATTTGATGATTTTGAGAGCAGGGCAAGAAAAAAAAAGAACTGTCTACATTCTGATCCTTTAAGTTTAATTCTTATCATGGGGTTATGACAAGCGGGTAATACTCATAGGTGCATCTCCATAATTTTCAAAAAGGGGGAAATTTTACTGGTGTTTACAGATGATGCAACCGCAGAAGGTGGGAGCTTTTATAGGGGTGCTGGGGATTCCCATGGCATCTGCTTTTTTTTACTTCGCGAATGGGACCCTTATGCGGGTTACCCTTTAGAGAAAGAGTTGGGTTGCCGCAGTTTTCTCCAACGTGTGATCCTCTTTTTGTTTGGGTGATAAATGAAATCTACTCAAAAGTGGGTGACAGTTGTAGATATCCGAAAGAATCGAAAGGGTAGGCGGAACTTAACACAATTTCCATATTTAGCAAAAAAGTGGCACCTATGAATACTTTTTTAAAATAGGTTTTCAAATCTCATATTCACTTTTCAAAAGAAAAATTTCATGACTGTCCTATGACAATGCATCTTTAAACTGGCGCTGTCACTTTAAAGGTAAAGGTAGTCCCATACTCGACATGAGCGTAGGGGAACAAGGAGCAGGGTCCTTGTTTTTCTAGGCACACGGCATAGTGAGGTAGTTTGCCATTGCTTTCCTCGCCGCCTTTACTTTCGCCGAGTCTTAAGCTACCCATCAAGTGCTGGGTGGGCACAGAGTGTAAATAAAATTTAGCCCGGACTGGGGATCGAACCCGGGACCTCTCAGATAGCGGTCAACCGCCCTACCGATTGCGCCACTGCTCACCCCGCTGTCTTTTTAAGATCAAGTATTTTTTATTAAAAAGACGAATTGAGTAAAGAGGATCTAGGATTATTTCTGAAGCTAAACATTCCCTTGATCAATTTGTTCCTTCTATAGAAACAAATGGATAGGTGATGCTCAGAGCGTTCTTTAGATCAGCAATAGGAAGCCAACAATTTTATTAAATTGTGTAAAAAAACTGACACAATGTGACAATGCATGATAATTTCAGGTCCGTAAGAATTGATATAGTTTGTACTGAATTGCAATTGTAAGAGAAAGAAATTAGGATTGAAAATACCTTTATCATCAGTGGAATTAGAAGAGACAACAGCTTGTTTTACTGAAGTCGGCGATGGGTTTGGAGCTGACGAAGTACGCTTGGTCCAAGCATTTGTTGCGGGAGGAGGAGCATCTACATACTTTTTGGCCTGTTGGTCAACAGGCTTTTGTTTTTTATTGTCTACAGTCGCCTGCTTCTCATTGCTTGCAACTGCATTCAAACCATCTTGCCCACTCGCCTCTACTTTTGGTGGTTGATTGTTGTTTTGTGTCTGCACCGGTCCACTGTCAGCTGGCTGTTCTCCCTTGACAGCAGAGGTGGCAGCCATCATTCTTTCACAAACAGCTGATGTCTTCCCTAGTAATATTACCTCCTTCTCAATATATTTCTTCAATCTTTGAGGAGAAAACACAGAAAAAAGTTTTATTATTACTGCAGCAATTTTATGAATAGGTAAACCAACAGTGTTATCTTAATTCTTATCTAACTTCTAAGGCACCCATAAGAGAGGGAAACAAAAATTCACATGTTATATTTTCAGTTTCCAGAGATCTATCTAATCAGCAAGTAAACGCACAGACTAGATCTAATAAGACAACACAAAAATCACCACGTGAATTGCCTAAATAAGACAATTGAATTTTCAAGGCTTTAAATAAACAGAGATGCAAGTGGCTCACGTTCGAAAAGCAGGAAAATTTTACACTCTGTAAGTTCCCTTATACGTTGTGTACTGTTAATAGAACTTTGGATTGACCAATGTAAAGAGATAGAATAGGATGCAACTCTCTACAAGGGCCTACACAGCTATACAACCAAAAAGAAGTGTTTGATTTTCTATGACTCCTTAATTATTTTGGATGTTTTCTTTAACGTTTAAGTCATAATTTTTTCAAAGTTTTCCTGCTTTTTTAGCTAAAGAAAACTGCTAAAAAATCGGAATTCCTGCCAAAATCGGAAAACTTGCATCCCTGAATAAAAAAATAAAAACATATTCTCTGCGCAACTCTCCACCTTGAAACTGTTAGTGTTGGGCTGAACCTAGATCTAGTTGTAGTAAGAACTAAGAACGATGATAAGTGAAGTTGAAGAACAAAACAAAGAACTGAGAGTGAGACATACAAGACAGTGACAAGACAAGACACAAATTTTCATTTCGAATATTTGCCTTCAGAAGCAAAGTTCTCACTTTGACTAACGGTACATTAGTTAGCCTATATCCCCACTCTGTAGGAAATAGATCTAACACTGCACGAATTGTTTGATCTTGTTAAATAGATCTATTCACTCTCTAAAAATTAAAACTAACAAAAAAAATTAATTCGAACATACCTAAGACCTAGATCTAGATCTATTTCTTAAAATGAACATATTCATTCGGAAATTATTTTGTGGCTATCGATATTGACAATGACCCATGCAATTAAGCAAAATGAGGTAGCCTAGATCTAGTCCAGCGCTGATTCAAGAGTCGATTACATTCTAGATTAGATCTAAAAATAGATATGCTTTATACTCATAGAGCCTTTAAGTATCATCCCCATCAATCATTCAATGGCATCATGGGCAATGGCCATGTTCTGCACTGTTTTGTTAACTCTTTAAACCCTTGGTCAAAAACCTTGTTTTGACGGAGGGTAATAGAAGAGGGTAAAATGGGAGAGAGGGTACCTTTTTGTTTTGTGTAGTGTTGTTTCTATGAGAGATAGGCCTAAGCCTATAAAGTTGCACATCAAAATAATCACAAATAAATTTTATGAAAATGCAAAAAAAAAAATAATTGACTTTTTTAACGGAAAGGTTGAAATATGGGATTGCATTTAAGTCAAAAGTGATCTTAAAGATGAATTGAGGATTATAGTATGTAGTGTGGGCTCTGCTCTACTCAATTATGTTCAGTCTTTACAATCTGTGTTGTATCCTGGTGTCATTAGTCGAATGGCTTTTACGCATCTGGTCTAGATCTACTTCAATCCCTATCTGTATCTGTGTTATCTGATTCTTCTGAAGAACTAGATCTAGACCTACTAAATCTAAATTCTTCTTCACTTTCTAGATCTAGATTATCTTCATCACTATCTACAATGTCTGAGAATAAATCCAAAACTTCTTCGCGAATGTAACATCTTGGGCGAGAAGCAGCCATGTCGACTAAAGTCACAGCATGAGCCAAACTGAAAACAAACAACTCCCTAATGAGTGTGCGGCCACTCGTCTGAATGGTTAGATCTACCGGCCGCTCGGGTTAAAAGAGTTCATATAATTTGGGAATCACTTCCATACCGACGCGCCACTTTGAAATTAATTTAAAGCACTCTTATAAACTTGTTACCTGCTACAATATGACTAATCCAATGTTAATGG
>BMAT01011332.1:3550-20704 GCA_019649035.1 Elysia marginata
CACGTTAGAGTATGCAATAGCCCGTCTACTGAGCCAGGTATAACTCACTACGGCTTACAGGTATGAATGCAAGGCTACTCATCTGACCTGAGGCTAACTCAGGAGTAACCGCAAGTATCTAGTCTCTTCCTACCTACTGTCTCTGGGTGTATCAACGCCACAGACGTGATGGTCTCGCAGAAAAGGGATTTTCTGTGTTGCATTATCTAAAACCCAGGCATGTGAAAACAGTTTGTAAATGTGTTTGTTGAAAGAAAACAAATTATAACATATTTCGAAATTAAGACTGAAAGTCTTGGAGAACGTTAAAGATCTTTAATTGATTGTTGTAAAAACTGTGATAATCTCATCCAGAATTAATTGCCACAACCACATATTTTTTCAGGAGCGGGCTGAAGCCAGTTAACTTCTACAAGATGGCAGACAACACCCGTGCAAGCCCACCAGGCGGAGCAATCCCTTGACCTGGGCGAGCAGCAGCTGCTTGTGTGTCTGCCAGACGATCGATCAGTCTAGACTTACAACAACAGGCTGTTACGACCAGGCGGAGACCACTATGCCTTTCAACCCATTTCTTCCGGTTACGTAATGGCGGGCGGGTTTTTGCAAAATCCTCCGAGCTTCGTGTTAAGGGGACAGTCAGACAGCCCTGAAAGCGAGACGCGATGCTACAACAAAACAATCCTAAAATAGATCTAAATCTAACTCAGGAGTAACGGCAAGTAAGATTTTGTGGAATAAAGTAACGTTTTTTTAAGCCCAAAATGAAATGGTCAATCATCTTAAAAAACAACAACAAAAAGAAAAAAAATTAAATGCTGGGAAAATTAACTTATGAGAAATATATTCGTTCGAGAGTTGATTTGTCTATATAATTATAAGTCAAACTGGTACACTTTCCGCATATCTCCTTGACCTTTAAAAAAACATTCGGACTAGAGGGTGATTGTTTGCCCTGAAAAGAATCATCTGGATCACTAAGTCATGAAAACTCAATATCAGCTTCGAAGACGCCTTACATTTGTGGTAATTTTTTTCAATGTGAGGAACAGAAAAAAAAAGTTTGAAGAGGCCAAAAGCAGGAGAGTAGGCAGGATGAGGTAAGATTTCAAACCCGCAATCGTCTGCAGTAATAGCTGACATTGCGCTGCGATGAGATGGCACATTTTCATTTAAAAGCAGCACTCCTTTTCAAAGCTTCCCTGGACATTTTATAGGCAGCTTATGTTTCAGTATACCCAAGAGTTGTGAAAAGCAAAAAAAAAAAAAAAACCTCGTTCATTGTTGTATTCTTCATAAGATTGCCAGATATGACACCATTCTTGTCCCCAGAAATGTCGAGCATGATCTTCACCACGGAGCGGTTTATCGACACCTTTAGGGGGATCGGTTTTTCACGTCTTTTCCCATTACTTTCTCTCGTATTTCAGAACTGAATCATTTTGGTAGAACTACGTTTCATCCACTCTCACCAATCTTTAAAACTTAAAAAATTTTTTTAGAAACGGTGGGAGCATTTCTTTACAGCTTTATTTCATCTATTGGAAGATGGGACACCCACCGAGAAGAGACTTTGGTCATGTTCAAATGTTGATGCAGAATAGTGATACACTACCATAAGACGGGTGATTTGGTTATGTAGCGAGCAAACTCATTCTTAAAACGAAATTGAATGCCTTTTTAGAGTTCTTAAAATATTGGGCTTAACATAGGTCAATGTGCTTTTTTCGGCCAAGCGACGTGTGGAAAAAAAATGAAAAATAATTGTTTAATCAACTGCACTAAAAAAAAAAACAAACACCGATGCATTGAAGGAGGGTTTCTGTGAAAATACAGGCTCACACAAAACAGTTTATGGTAATTAAGTTGATCTAAAAACTCGAAAGCATAACTGATATAATGCATGTGCCACAAACCAGCCTGCAATACGAGGAACATTTTGTTCACAAACGCAACAACAAGCCATACGGAGATTTTTAGATGATTCTAGTATTTAATTTAGTCAGAGAACCACAAGACTGAGGCAAAGTGATGAGAGAGACAGATAAACTAATTGACGACCATACCCTGCAGATCGATCCGCTCATGAACAACCAGTGTAAACATTCCCGGCAGAAACAAACTTGCCTACCAACTGTATCACCGATAACCTCAACAAAACTAAACAGATAATAAGGAAATCTGAATACCGGTATCAGAGAGCTGCGTCTATCGAAGATGACATGGAGACTCCCGTCAATATGTCCAGCGCCGTATTTGATCAGAAGAAGGAAGAGATGCCGGATCCCCGAAAGGAAGGATTTTATATGTTAACTGAACTTGACCTGAGGAAGCAAGTGACCACAGCAGTTGTCCAGAGAATGATCAACACGACACAATGCTAAACAGGTTAGTAAAGGAAAAAGAGAAGCTGTGCGTTTCTGACTACGAGACAAGCAAGAAGGCTTCTGCAAAAACAAACTTTGTACTGACTGCTGGCTCAGGTAACACAGTAAGAGCAGGCACTATGGAAGAACACTGGCCTGCAATATCTAATTGCAGGTATCACTGTCAAGTTGTCGAAACCTTTGCAGGGGATCTCAACAGAAAAATTACTAATAGCTAATACAATGAGCAGACAGGACAAGACAACAAAACTAAACATGACAGTGATCGACAAGACAATAGGAGATTTTGTCTTAGTTGTTTAAGCATGCGAGATCAGCAAGATCACATTTCATCATGGCGGATTTTCATATCTGAGGTAATGCCATGCCCTGGTTTATGAATATTGAAAACGTTTTAGCAGCGTGAATATGCAATTACTTCATATCACAGGAAACAGTGATAGCCTGACCAAAACATCTGGGCACATAAAGGTCACGCTTAAAAATTTATGTTGAAAGAATTTGGGGCTGGTTTGCGCGCTACCTCATCATTCGCCAACCCTTGTCCTGGAACGTACGGGGGACATGCGACACTGCTGGTCGTGTCAGAACAGAGAGGCACAAAATTGCATAGGGATCTAAGCTACATTGTGCAGCTTTTACATGAAAAGCAAAACAAAATTTCTAAAATTGACATGAATTTAACACAACCATTCCCGTTGTTTGTTTGAAATATTTTCTTTGTTTGGTTCAATAGTCTGTTAGGACATTTGTGCACGGCATCCAAGAACTCTATGGTTTACTCGCTCGAAAAAAAACCCCAAACCAACTCAACTTTGAATATAATGTAAAAGCCTTTATACCATAGAACTGAACAAAAAAAAATACATACAGCAAGCAAACAAGGCTTTAGATCAATCAACTTTTTGATGGTTGTGCACGGACATAATCAAATTGTGTTTGCATAAGGAAGGAAGATTCACTACGAAATCCAGTTTCTTATTTTAAATAGACTTGAGGGTAGCTGTTATTGCTTCATGGCGTAAGCACCATTGCACATTTTTTCAATCAACGATTTGGAAACATTCTGATGTTATGGATGTAACAGCTGTATGTGATGGCGACACAATCTAAAGTGGTACAGTCATGCGACTTTTATGTTATTTTTTTAGAATAGTAATAACCCCATATTTTGCGCCGCAAGGGGGTAGGACCAGATGGTAAATGTGCAGGATATCTAGGAGGTTATTCCTAGAGCTGTGTGGAAACATGCATTTCAGGAGAAAAAAATGTCACTGACGTCTCTATGCAATACTATGTAAGTATATCGGGTACGCGGCAGGAATTACAACTGAGGAACCAATAACTGCGATGCGTTAAGTTACCGGTTGTTCGTAATACCTCTTGTGCAGTTGGTGCAAAAAATAAATGTGCGAGATATTAATAAGTAGAGAGCGGGAAGGGGCCACCAATAATTTTTGAATTTGCATTTATGGTTGGTAAATTCAGACTTTAATCAAAGATAAAAATTTTGTGTGCGTGTGTTACAAATAAGGGAAACAACCTCAGCCTTTGAAACCTTCCAGTGTATAGGGTTGCTTTGAGACACTGTATGATAATTGATATACCATTTAACCAAGGACGATTTTTTTTCATAGACAATCAACACGCAACCACCATATGCTTTCAAAAGATCCATCGTTATTGTCTGCTTGTATGTACGATATTCTATAAAATCCGAATGAAAGTACAAGAGCAAGCGGTTTCCTTTAATTCCCCAATCATCTGCGATGAAGCAAGCGGCTAAATGTTCTTATTGAGATTAGCCACATATTTTGACTTAGAAAAAAAACATCATATCTATGTATTCCAGCTCCAATGAAGTTATCATTGTCACTATGATTACTAACAGACTGTTTTGACTTCCAAAATCATCATTATTATTATTACTACTTTTGTTTTTTCAAAGTTGTCATTATTATCTGAAAAAAAAACAACCCAAAAAGAACAAGCTCCTTGCAAAGGTCACGAACTCCACCTCAACTCCATTTTTACGAAGAAAACTGTGTTAGTGTAAGGGGCGGTGTCTGTGTTTTCGAGCTGATTACATTGCAGGTTTCCCTCGCCATAACTCAGATGTTTCTGATGTCGCAATTACAGTCTCGGGTCACAGACCCCTTTTTATGATGGACGGGACAAAAAAAGTTACAAAAGAAAGAAGATAATCCATAAACACACTCACACACACACACTCACAAAAGAAAGCTTTATATATGGTTCCACTTTTCGCATTACAAGTCTGTAACTCAATGCTCAAATTCCAAGAGGTCCTCAACCTTTTCAAACATTATTTTGTTTGTTGGACTATTAGCCTAAATAATTCGAACCTCGAGCACTGAACTGGAGACTTTTCAATAAATCTTTTGTCTAATAATTATGATGCTTGACTGTCACAACACAGGTGATCCATAAAGCACTGTGAACGCTATCCTGGCTATTGAAGAATAGTTTGGATAAGTAACGTTAATAAAAATCATTAATTTGTTTTTCCAGACTCCAAACTGGCAGTTAAGCATCTTGAAAAACAAAAGAAAGTTACCAAAGCGTTAAAGAGACACCATATGATAACTCGGTATGCTTAAAACCGAGTAGAAACGCATTCGCTATTACATGCTTCAAAAGTCAGTACACTATTCAGAACTTGGTTAGGCCTAGCTACCTTGACAAAAATTGTAAATTACGAGGTTCATTTCACGAGTAGGTTTCCCTACCGCGTGAAATCCAAACTACTGGTGCTATGTGCATGTAAGCATCAAACTTGAAAAAATTCAATAACACCCTGTGATTCTATGATAAAAGCATAAAAAAGGCATTCTAATTTGTGAAGTTTGCTGGGGTATAACGGCCTGTCTCATGATTGTGCTGACTGGCGTGCCAAAAGGTTCAAGGGTCAAGAGTCAAGGGTCAATTTTTTCCAAGAACTTTTTGCGGAGATTTCAATTCGAACAAAATTGCTTCATGTGTAGGAGTAGGCTACTCTTGGGTGTGTACCTGATATCCTTAAACAAAGCGCAAGTCAGCAGAATGGAGAGTGTGACGAACCACGTCCAGATAAAGCGCTACGCAAGCAATGAGGGACTCTCATGTACATGCAATTTTTTGACACGAATGGTGTGATTCTACTGGGGCTTGTACCCATAGGAGCTTCAATCAATGCACTGGACCACAAGAAGATGCTGCATGACAAACTCAGACCTTTCAATCGAAGAAAAGGCTAAGACTCTTGGGATCAGGCATTGTTTTACCAGAACAAAGCGTTAGTCCACACGGCCCGGGCGGTGACAGACTTTTTGGTGAGATAAAAAGGGTATTGCTGAAGCAGCCTCGTTAGTGCTGTGACCTTGGCCCTTGTGATTTCCACCTATCTCCTAACACAAAAGAGAACCTTTGCGATAACTAGATCTAGCGATTTAAGAAAGAAGAGGACAGTACATGTATTTAGGCATAGGGAGTGGCAATAAAATACGTGAGCAGATGCTCTTAACTCAGTGCGTTTGAAAACTAGTTACTGTGAATGCAGAGATGCGGCGATAATGGTGGATGTTACGCGGAATAAAACTGAAAATCAAGATAATCTGTGCCCAACTTCGTCGTCCAGTTCCTTGTAGTTATTGATTTATGAGGTGGGAAACTTATTTGTGAAAGGACCCTCTTAGAAAACAGAAGATAGAAAGGGTTGATTGTTTTATAGGGTAATTAAAACAGATGTAAAAATCCCTCAACAGTAAGCTCTCTGAACAAAAAATGGCTATCAAAAGTGTAACAAAAATCGCCTGCAGGAATTATTTTTTATTTAATTAGTTTTCGCGTAACAGCGATATTGCCATCTTATTCAAAATGCTCCAGGCGCGTACAACTTTAAAGATCAATTAAGTCAGAACGTAAAGTTTTTTGTCTTTACAAAAGGAAAAAAAAAGGAAACCACCATTATGTTGAAATGAAAATAAATAAACAAACGTTTGTGAAACAAAAATATTAATGGAGAAACATAATTACTAACAAATATAGCACGTGTGTTAAACAAATTAAAATCAAGTTGATAAATATGTAGGTGTACATAGATCATTTCTTCAGAGTCGTATAACAAATTGAAGACAAAAGTGCTACGAATTTGTGCAAAAATAAATAAAAAACTAATGTGAACAAGTGTTGTAAGTTGAAGGATTACAAAGTTCATAATGATCCTTCACTCACTATTGATTTACCCCTTTCTCATCCTATAAAATTCAATGAATATTAAATGAAATTATTAGAACCCTGTAAGCTTGGCGGAAAAGATACGTTTTAAGTTTTCTCTTACATGGGTCCGCCGTACGGTAGTCTTTTTAGATGCTTGGGTACCGTAATTCATTCTACAGTTTCGGGGCATAACCAGAAAACGACCTGTCTTCGATTTTGAGCATGTGCACCTATTTTTGTAGTACCGGTATGTTTTAGAATCATGCCCTGGTCGCAGATGTCGGTCAAGGATATGTTTCGTTGACAGATTTTTTAAATAAACAGGGACACTTTAACTATCACAAATATAAACATCGCATAGAACTTTTAATTCGATGCGTTCTTTTATCGGTAACCAGTGCAGACTTTTAAAACAGGAAATTTAGTATATTGACATTTTTTTAAAGATAGGAAACAATGCTTGCTGCCTGGTTTTGCAGTTTTTGAAACCTTTCAATTGAATTTTTTTGGTATTTCTGCAAGCAACGAATTACTATCAAATCGAATCATAACCAATGAAGACACCAACAGTTACGTTAAAGATTTATAGAGTTTCCGTCGTGCTTTGCCTATGTTTTTAATTTAAAAAAAAAAAGAATTTTTAAATAGAATACTCATATATCTTGTCATTGTAACTGATGAATCAAAAGAGCATACTAAATCATGAAACGACTTTAGAGAGCTTAATGTAACAGTCATCGATATTCTGATTTTTCAATTGGCCACTGGTCCTAGACGCAATCATTTCAATTTTATCACCAATAAATGTAAATTTGTTTGTCTCATTCACGATGAAATATGATTCAAGCATCTCTCGGCTGAGGCCTGACGTGAGGGAAATTAACCTCATGCCAGTAAAACTAGGGCTGGACAAAAGTTTAACTAAACTAAAATGTCACATCTTTAAAAATTGTCTCTACCCTTTCTGCACTTCAACAAATCATAACATATGAACGTGACACCTTAAAGGCCGAAGAGTAAAAAAATTTGCTCCAATGATTTTTTTTCACTTCGTGATACCTTCATTATCTTTTAAACAACAGACACTACCCCTTTCCCCCCACCACCCACTCATACACATACGAAAAAAGCAAAACCTTAAATAAGACAGGTTGATTGCTTACTTACAAGGAAATCTCAGTGCTTACCTTTTCACCTTACTCTTCTTTCTCTTTAGACGTATACCGTTGTCTCTAATTCAATACTATAGCTACTGCTACTACTGCTAATACCGCTGTTTCTTCTTCTTCTTCTTCTTCTTCTTCTTCTTCTTCTTCTTCTTCTTCTTCTTCTTCTTCTTCTTCTTCTTCTTCTTTTTCTTCTCTTAAAAACTCCTATGTAGCATCTTCTTAAAAACTTTATATAAAACAAATAATAAACTTGCTTTAGTTCATACCCTTACCAACTTGAAAAACACATTAAGTGACAATCATTGCAAAGTATCATGCGATGAAACCACAATAAAATTTTAAAAAGTCTGCCACAGATAGAGAGAGAGAGAGAGAGAGAGAGAGAGATAGAGAGAGAGACAGACAGACAGACAGACAGACAGACAGAGGCAGACAGATAGACAGAGAGAGACAAACACACAGAGAGAGAGAGAGCCAACCAGACAGAGGCAGACAGAGACAGACAGACAGAGACAAACAGAGAGAGAAAGAGAGAGAGAAAGAGAGAGAGAGAGAGAGGGGGGGGGGAGGAGGTAGCGCTGGGTCCTGACCACAGCTCTAGAGTCCCACTCTCTCCTAGGACAGCAAGCACGGGTGAGTAGCCCAATCCTGCACACAGCCCGACATTAGAGGCTAGCCTGGGCCGGCACCGGATGAGCACCGTTCCGTCCAGTGAGTGGTCCTGCGCATGGAGACAGAGAGCCATGACATCAGCAGCTTTCTGGGTGAGGCCATTAGCCTGACAGGTCACATCACCAGCAGTCGCCGGGACAAGAAAAGAGAAAATGAAAATTAGGGGACAGATGGGGAAAGAGAGAAAAGTACGAGTCGACTAACGATCTGGTGTGGATTCTTTTCTGTCTTATGGTACAAAAATGATTTGTTTTGTTTCTTGTAAAAGAAAAAATACTGGAAATGTGATTGATGAAACGTTGGAATGAATGTGTACTGTTAGTGTCTTAGTAAAATAAGGATGATGAAGGAGGGCCAGGGAAAATGAGACCAAGAGTACGAGAATCTGTAGATTTTTAGGAATGGAACTTGCGGTGGTAAAAATTAGAGGTAAAAATAGTAACAGTTATAAAAGCAATAGCAGTAGCAGTACTAAGGTAATATTACTAGTTGAAGTTGTACCAATAATGATAAGATTATTAATCATCGTCATCATTTTCATTATACTTACATTAACTATCATCAACATTTTCCTCATCATAATTATCACCGCGGGCCACTAATACCATTTACATTATCGCAAATAAAAGTCATACTGTCATCACCGCAACTACGACCACAGCCACCAACGCAACCACCACCACAACCACCACCACCACAAAAAGAGTAGTTGTTACACATACTTGAGACGAAATCGATTACCGTTGTAATCGTTGCACACCTGATTCGTTCCGTGGGAGTGCGGGAATGTTGTGTGGCTGAGTATTGAGTAACGTTAATGCTTGTTGGCTTCAGTAAATCGACGAAACAATTTTTATTCATTAAAAAAATTTCCTTGTCTGCGAATGAAAATGTTTGTAGATACAACTCATAAATGTTACATCATAATATGCAGTTATTTTGACATGTTTGACATCACGTGCGCGCACTCACCACAGTCCTAGATTTAAAGGTTTAGCAAATGCTTATAAGGCCGTCGCAGTTACCGTTACATTGTTGTGTCAATCTTTGCAATACACACACCAATGTCCCCGTCGCTAACCTCTCTCTCTCTCTCTCTCTCTCTCTCTCTCTCTCTCTCTCTTTCTATTTCTCACTGCCTTTCCTTTCTCCATCTCAGAAACAGACTTAAACTGTGAAGAAACGAGGGTTTCAACGCAACATCTGACAAAAAGAGGCAACAATTAAATAAAACAGTAATGGCAAGGCTCTTTGTAAGAGCGAAATAAACATTTTTTTCGCTTGGTCGTTTTTTGTTTTGTTTTTTTTTATGTGGAGGAGAGAGAGGGGGGGGGGTTATTAGGTTTTTTTCGGGTCGTAACGTGGCGTCATGGCCTAGTCGTAGACGCTCGGCTTTTGGAACTGGAGGTCAGGGGTTCGAGTCCTTTCGTCAGGTCGACGTTTAGTTCTTGAGAAAAGCTATTTACAAACATTTTTTCGCGTCACTCACGCGTTAAAGGAGTACCCGACTATAGGCAGTGAAAGATCTTGTCAGAATGTCAGAGTGGTGAGTTTACTTGCTATTCCTCTGTGAGTTCAGAAGGTAATTTGGTTGGTAATGGCCTGTCGGGAAACCCATGTGAAGTACTTAGAACATATTAGTTGATAAGCGCTATATAAAACGCTCTCTAACGCTCTCCACTTTAAAACGTTGAAGTTGCGAGGCGGGCAGTAAAAATAACATAGACTTAGGTCCTTCAAAATAGCTAGTGCAACGTACGTCTTCTTTCGAAACCTCTTCGATCTACCCCGCAAAAACTCCGAACAGGAGAGTTGTGCTGCAACTGTATCGAAGCCGTGACCCATTGCAACTACAGTACTGGTAGTAAAATAGAGTATTCCATCAAGCGGCCAGACCTAGCAAAAGAAAAAAAAGACTTTAACATACAGTGCTAATATGTTGTGTCAGCCCTCCGTTGCACAACGGCACTTAAAATGGTAGATCAAATGGAAAGACAGGGAAGAGGGACAGGAAAATAAAAAAAGAGGATCAGAAAGGAAGGCAAAAAAAATAAGAAAGAGAAAGGAAGAAGAGATAGATGGAGACAGAGAGACACACACACATTTTTTTTTAAATTACGAAAGTAATACTTATTAGTAGGCCTGCGATATCATGTTGTTTATTCAATTCCAACCGTGGACGTTTAACTGTTCACAGAAAGAACGGAGCGGCCTATGCGGGATCACTATTCGAACCAACAAACACCACCTGGTGCATTTGCTGCATATAATTATGTTGATTATACACAAAGTCAGCACCTTTTGATCTTTAAACTGATTAATAATTAGGCAATATCTACGGTCTTTAAATGTGCTTATGTTGTCTGTATCATCCTATTCGAATTCACCCTAAACTTAATGATTCACCAATACAAAAAAGGGGGGGAAAGGAAACCGCTGTGATTGGTTGCGGTACGCAGCGACCTATGCGGGATCACTACCTGCATCAGCAAAGTTCACTTGGTGCACTCGCTTTATAGATAACTATAATCAAATGCATTAAACTTTTGTCCATGAACTGATTATTATTTGGGCATTTTCTATAGCCCCAAAGTGCCTTTTTGTCTTCTGCATGTTGTAAAGCCTGTACGTTTTTTAAAAAAAATAGAAATGTTTGTTTGTGACATCTATTGATTACAAAACTGTTGCCGTGTCTCGGTTAACAGTGTTTATATTAGAAACCTACATATTGCATGAAAGACCAATATTACTCCTACATTGTTCTTGAAGATTAGTCGATTCAATATATTAGTGTTCTCATTGCAAATCCAAAAATAACACAATGGGAGACAACTAACATAAAATAGTAGAAAAATAGACATTTGGCAGTAAATAATGCATAAACATTACATGCATTTGGTAAAAAAGCTTGTGTATAACATATACGTTTCTACAATTATAAAACGCGACAGACCATGTACCGGTATACAACAGCCGCCACTGGAGATTTAAATTACAGTAGTTTTCTTTTTGTTATTTTTGACTTTATTTTTATTGAAAATGCACAAATTCTGCTGTCACAAAACAGCCCAGCATGTTTAAACAAAGACTGACACATTAAAAAAAAAACAAACGACGGACACATAAGCTATGAGGTTAATTTTCTATCTATAAAGTTCATTATACTTCAAATAGATGTCAACGTTTTAGAGAAAACGATAACATATTCAAATGTTTCACTTTGTGTTTTTTCAATTTAGGACTTTAAATCTTTACGACTTATTCTAAGAACTAGTCAAAGGATTTAAGGATAACAAAAGTAGGTAGTTGTATTAATTTTTGGGTTTTCTCTACAGACCATGAAAGATCGGTCAAATTTTACACACCTTGAAAAAATGGTAGGCGGCAGAATACATATATAATACATAAAATTATACTTTATCCTACTTCCCAACTCCGCCTGTTGCATTTTGAATTAAATTAGTAGAATCTTGGTTAGATCTAATTACAAAATCTAGATTAAGTGTCTAAAACTCCGACTAAGATATCAAATCTAATAGATAATCTAGATTTAGATCTAGATCTAGAAGATATCTTGATCTATAGTCCAAATTCGGCCTAGAACTAGCCTAGGTTTTGCGCGTCATTTTTTATCTCGTTTTTTTTTGGTCCAGCGTTGCAAATTTTTTTCCGCTTTCGATAAATCGTCTAGACTCTCCGGGTCAAGTTTACTTCCAATGACCTTGAACTTCTATAATATACCGGGATATTAACTTTTGGTGACCCAACGCACAGCAAATAAGATTGATTGAAGAGAAGAAAAAAAATCAAGGAACTGTATGAAAGGGAAAGAGGTGGAGTTGATCTCTTAGAAATGAAACATTAATTTTATTCTCGTCATTTTTTTCTTTTATTTGTTATCCATCATAAATTATTGATATTTGGCAAACACCTTTGCAATACTATACATTCATAAGAAGTATTTAGATGTAGAAGCCCGTTCACACATCAACCCACGCACAAAATATTTACCATAGGCGATAGAATACAAAATATATTACATTTAACCCCATTATGACAATTTTCCTTGAAAATTGACTTATTATGTATCCTTTTTGCGTTAAGAGGTTAAAAATGATAATTTTCTTGTAAAGAAAACCAAGTGGCTTAGCTCAAGACGGTTGTATGCTCAAGAGAGCCGCATCAGATAACACGCTGACAAAATAAACCCATAATTTTTTTCCTAGATGAGTCCTTGAAAGCCTGCTGTGTTTACTGCGTTCCAGAAAGGGTCAATAAGAACATTCCTGCAGTCTCGTCTGCTTTAAGTCATTATTGGCTGGCGTCTGGGGTGCATGTGGCTGGCGGGGAGTCCCGGGGAGTCCTGCAAACTGACAGGCGTAAGGTGAACTGACAGGCGTACCGTGAACAAGCAGGCGTACCGCGAACTGATTACCGTGACGGGACGTGCTGGGCCGGACAGTGAAAATTTTGCCCCATCGACGTGAATTTAGCGGATTCGTATCGACATAATTAACGTTTACAGCACATACTGACGTACGTTACGTGCGCCGTGTGCAAGACGGAAATACATGTAGGCTACCGTCCGCGTTTTATGATAGTAGCGTCCTGTTTAAGGATACCGTTTTAAAGTTTCAGAGTTAAGGTTATGATTGGGTCAGGTTTGGGGGGTTGATTCGAGGTTCTGGTTAGGGCTGGGGTTCTGGTTAGGTTTGGGGTGAAGGATTAGGGTTAGGTTTGGAGTTCTGTTTAGTTTAGGGACTAGGGTTGAGGTTTGAGTTAGGGTTACAGATTGGGGTTAGTATTGTGTTAGTATCATGATTGAACTTGGGTTGAAATTTGGGATTCAGGACCATGTTATGGATGGGGTTGAGTTTAAGATTAGGATTATGGTTAGTATAAGAGATTTAGGGCTCGTGTTTAGGGTCAGGGTTGAGCTACTATGGCAATGAGTAGCAGTGCAATATTAGTAATAACACAATAATTATTGAATACATGTACGTTCTTTCTTTTTGTTTCAATAGAAATCAGCTGAGAACTGGAGCAAAAGAAGCCAATAATCGCAATGTGTGTGCAGTACCTGCCTGGAACATTGACGACAGTGAGCATGCTAATTGACAGCGATTCCAGTTTCTATTTGTGTATAATTTTTGTCTGTTACGACATTTTCTCAATAACGTATCAATAACCTTTCTGTAATTGTGTTTTGAATAAAAAAATTTCCACTGCTGTGTGATAAATCAGCAGTTTTATTTTTGCAATCAGCCAAGCACCACACTTACCTAAAACATTCTCACTTATAGCAATGAAGTTTTTTGTCCCTTCAAATTGTGATCGAATCTGATCACTTTTAAAGACTAATAAAACAGAAGCTATGCTTTGGTTTTCTCTGTTTCTCGTCATTACTGAAAAGGAAAAAAAATTGAAGGTCACAGTAATAAAGTCAGTTAAAAGGCATTGCTTCACAGAATGAATAGATAAAAAAAATCTCTCTTCAGCTCACCATTACTACACTTCTTTACGAAAAATTTATTGCCTTTTTAAGCCAAAAAAAACCTGAAAGTGCCAAAGCTAAACTGGTTTATCGAAATGTAGATAAAAATTAAAACCATAAAGTATGAATTTTATTGGCATGATTATTCAAAACGTTATTTAAAATATGAAAATTTGGGGAGTTTCAACGACAGAGGGAAAACCATTTTTTTTTTGCTAAATAGGTAAGAAAAAAACACTCAACAGGCGTCTATCCCGACAAATCAGTACTTGCTTTATAAGGCTTCACTTATCTCTCTGACATTTTGTGTGACAAACGAAAGAGACAGTTAATTGCGCCGTTTACTAACACCTGATGTATTACTTGTGCCGACATGTTATGATAGGGCACTCTTTGACCGAAGTGTTGTACACGATGTCTTTGTACTGGGGTGTCAATGCGCTGATTTCTGTTGCAGGTCACAGTAACTTTAATTTTTTTTGTGAAGAAGAAAATTAAGCCTATCATCAAAGGCACCAGGACCAAGGCTCTGCGTGTCAATGTGTCCAATAGAGGAAATATTGGCGATGTCGATGATGATGGTGGTGATGATGATAAGGTTAAAGATAGTGTAGATAATGATAATAGTAAAGATGTTGGTGAAGGTAGAGATAATAATGTGATAGCATTGGTGGTGAAATGAATAGTCCTTACGTCAATGAATTTAACGTTCTAATGCGCTCAATAAAGCTTTTTTTTCTTCCATCAAATTTTGGTAGTAATGAAGGAAACTTTTCTATCTTATCATATTTTCATGTAAATGTGTTCGTTTCGTCCCATCTCACATTGCAAAAACCATGGAATCCACCAAAGGCACGAGGCTTTCTTATGGTGACTTGGTGGTTTCACAGAATCCATTCTTTTAATGTAAATAAATCGAGCTTAAAATATTTTAGTTCTAACTTTAAGAAATACTCAAGAAAAAAACACAATCTATGCCCACACTAAAGATATTTTTAGTCTCAATGAAAGGAACAAAACGATGAACATTTAATCAGCATTTTTCTATGGGTAACATTTACCTTTAAATAACCAATAAACTCAACGTCTACAGAGTGAGACTGGGTAAGGGTTTGGAAATTCAACTGTAATAATGCACAAGTAATTTAGGGCATCCTACTTTGCACTCAAAAGTGCCAAAATATTATATGTATAGCTAACGTATTCATTGGTGTTTACATGGTTCTCAGTGGACTGAACACTCTAAAGCCATAGATACCACTATAGTCCTAGTAGAAACTGCATGAAAGAAACATTATTTATTTGACTAGGAATGAAGTGCCCACGATCGATTTGGCGGGTATAAGTAAAAATAATTGAACTGATTTAAGTAAAAGTTATAAGAATGTGCTAATCTCCAATCATAAGGTTACCTTCTTTTCTTATTGTCTCCATAATGTTAGGTTATTTACATCGGGTTTGTCTTTTTTTCGCAGGCTTATCTTCTGCGCGTTTAACTCTAACTTTCTGTCTTTCATTTTCCTCTCAACGCCTTCTTTTTTATTTTCTTTTAGTATAATCTTTTTATCATAGTCCACATCTCTCTCCCTCTTTCTCTCTCTCCCTCTGACTCTCTCTCTGTCTATCTATCTATATATCTTTCTATCTATCTAGTTATCTAACTACCTATCTTTCTCTTTTTGCTCTGTATTTACATTTCTGTTTGTCAAATGTCTGTCTCTTCTTCTCTCACCTTCTCTTTTTGCCCTAAACCATCTGTTTTTACTACAAGGTTAATCTTGATAACATAGAACTAGATCTGGACTCAATAGCAGGATTTTAAATTTAAACCGGTACGTGGATTCTAGAAAGAGGAACATAGATTAGTTCCACTGCAATGGTACCTTGAGCAGCTGAGGGGTAGATAGACCTACTTGGCTCGCGACTGAATTGGACATTAAGTCAGAGCTCTCTGGGACGTCCGCGAAAATACATTTCCACATGGGGATCCCTCTGAGCCGTATCTTGGTCAATATTTTAATAAGCGCATATAGGAAAAAAAAAGAAAAGAAAAAGAATCTCCATGATTTAGCTAAAAAATGACCAGGTTTTGGTGCATGTCCCTAGAATGATGCATTGCCCTAACTATAAAAACAAAGGAGGAAGGGGATTAATTTTCCGAACCCACAGCAGTTGGCAAAAACATTTGTTTAAATTTTATAAATATAGGATTGCCAAGCAAACATCATCCTTTTCGGGAAACACTTTACATTGTCATATATCAAACTGTGCTCAAGATCAGGTTGAATTTTCCTTTTAATACAAAACTGCTTTTTTTTTTCAAATTAGCAGTTTTAATGGCGTTAACTTCACAGTATAAATGTTCAACAACTAACATTTCGAAACTCGATGATTTACCTAACTCGTATTCATGTAAGAATTAAATTATCAATAGGGGAAATAATTTTTAATTACATGTATCAATCATCAATATTATTGGTACCACAACATTGTAAATTGATGAATATTTTATTGACAACATACCTGTTTTTTCCCTTAACCATTTGATTTACAGATTTTTTTCCCTACCTTTCCATCACCCTCCCTTGGGCTTTTTGTACAGAGTACGTGCGTCCGAGTTTTCGTCCAATGACGTCATGTCTAGACGCTAACGTAACGAAGCAGAGAAAAAAAAGTGCTTTCAAGTTATATTAGAATTTTTTTCCTCTTCATTTGTTCGCTGGTTTGTCATGTCCGAGGTGGCTCTGACCCTGGTCCGTCTGGTGCTCTCGTCCCAGGACAGACCTGTGGCCACCGGCAGCCACACCCACCAGTCCAACATCAAAAGGAGAAACAAAACCTGGGCTCCTAACTTTATGTGTTTTTCTTCCTTGATTAGATTTGATTTTATTAATAGGTTTTGTCTGTCCCAGTCTGCTGGTTTTGTCTTCGACTGGTTTTTAGTTCTTTATTGTTCGATGCTAATGCATCTGTGGCATGTGTTCGTGTTAAAAACATGGCAAGCAATAAAGTGAGGAAAAAGAAAAAAATAGAGAGATTTAGAGAGAAAGAGGGAGGGAGAGACAGACAGAGAGACAGACAGACAGAAAGAAAGACAGACTGATAGGCAGACAGACAAAGAGTGAGAAATACACAAGACAGACAGACAGAAGGACAGACAGAGGGCGAGAGAGAGAAAGACAGAGAGATAGGGAGAAAGAGAGAGAGAGGTAGA
>BMAT01011332.1:34484-45671 GCA_019649035.1 Elysia marginata
TAATAATAATAATAATAATAATAATAATAACTATTTTTATCATTAAATATTATTATTATTAATATTTTTATTATAGTGGTGTGGTAATTTGACAACATACAGTGCTGTCTCACGCTTAGAGGAATACCTGATTTCTGACGCTAGTGTAGTCTTCCCGAAGAACCTTTCCATTACCGCAATCCTTTCCTTCAGACTTTTTAAGGGACTCTCGAAGCCAGATACGAGACAAGTATGGAGCGCCGTTGACTAGAAAATATACACTTGCACGTTCGTACGTTCCAAAACACAAAACAAAACATGTAGGTACCAGTAAAATGAAAAAAATTGTCTCCCGCATAACATTTTTATAGAGCAAGAATAACTAGAGGTTTGGCTGAAGACATGTAACCGAAAAAAGCTATGGATGCCTGAGAAAAGTGAAATAATAGCGAAAATTGAACTTAAGTTATCTTAAAGAAGAGAAATGAACTCTAAAACATAAATTGTCCTTTATCTTCAAACTTATTCCCACTAAAATGCAACCTGAAGCCTTAACTCGTCCTTGCCCGGACTTCAAAACACCAAGTTCTTGTACCAATGTGAAACAAATAATCTAATGAATTACAAAAAAAAAAAAAAGCACTTGATGATCTTTTATTGATTCCTTGTAATACCTACTCGCGGCTCTCTTCCTAATGCACGCTCAATTTTCATTTAACTTCATTTCATTTAGGATAAGATTTCAAATTTTGAATTTTAGATCCAGATTACAAGTCCTTGAATTAAGTGAACAATCAATAGTTTTAAAAAAAACTTTGTTGTAGTTGGCAGTTATCTTTGACACAGCTTTTAGTCTGTCACGGGTGGAACCCTGTCACGGGTGGAACCCGTAGCATATAAAATGCAAGTTTAGGGAGTTAGTATTCTCCCTTCATAATGATGATATGAAATCGGAAAGTATCGGTGGAACAGATACAAAGAGTGAGAGAGAGAGAGAGAGAGACAGACAGAGAGACAGACAGAGAGACAGAGACAGAGGGCAGCCCTGCACTGGCTTTCCAGTGCTATCAATTATAAAATCTTGGCAGGCCCTAATAAAAACATTACTTTTTAACTGCTATCAGTCGACCGAAATAGAGTACCCATGACAGGTCTTTCAAGTGTGAACATCATCCTAAAAATATGCCAAATCAAAACTGATGGGCGAAAAGTGAACGATCAAGAAACCGAAACAAAAAACAAGCGATAGTTTGGGGAATTTGTGTCTAACAGTGAAGCAAATTTTGTATGTATGTATTGCTCATTTATCTATCTATCTATCTATCTATCTATCTATTTATCTATCTATTTATCTGCATAATCACAGTCCCCTCTGTTTAACAGAGCAACCTGATCGCCCAAACCATAATCAAGTATTTTCTTTAAATCAAAAACAAACTTGTAGTAAACTAACTAGGCCAAATGACTGTATTCGCTCTATATGTGTAGATGTACGCAAGTTGAAATTGGTGTTTAAGCAAACAGTAGAAATATGTTCATAATTTACCCTTTTGCCTGCAAATAAGTTTAAAAGTTGGGTTTCTCAGTACACCTGGATGAGATCTGGTAACTGGACATATTGTTTTATCCCGACAGGTGCCGTCCAAGACCCAGGCGGTAAGCTCCCAGGTCTGACCGCGTGTCTGGCAGGCTGGTGGGCCCGTGTGTGTGTGTGTGTGTGGGGGGGGGGTGTCGCGTCTGGGCGTCGGGTCCAAGCTTACCTGAGCCAAATCCCGAACGTCTGCTGACCCGCCGTAACCCTGACCAATCCTCGTCTGACCTTAGATGACCGCCAGCCACCAGTGAATGGCGAAGGTTGGCTGGAAGTGCAGTTGGCTAGGCTATCGGCGGTTTGTTTAGTCTGAGTTTATCTTATACCTAGCCTGTCAATTTATTTTGCTTCATTTGATCAAGTGACCGCAAGCGATGGTATTGTGGTTTAGACTTATAAAAAGACCTAACGCTGATTGCTGTTTTCACGTTATGAGATGGCCATTATAAGGGGGATAGTTTAAAAATAATGCGGATGAGGGTAGTGACTACATGCAAACATTTGTCTGTTTTTATGTTACTTATTTTCAGTAGGCTACGTAAAAAAGAAGATTCTGCATTCGGAGGAGAAAAGACCATAACCATCTTTTTTTAAACCCACAGCTGTCTTCTTCTTGACTCAGAATTTTGTTCTCCTTATTTGCTTCCACAAAACAAGGAAGTTACAATCATTTTTAAAAAGAAGTACAGATTGTCTGTAGGTTCTAATTAACTTTAAAAATAAACGAACTTCTATTGAGGAAAAAGTTTTACATTTAACACATAACAATTTACTGGAACTAATAAACGAAAAAGTTCAGGGAGTCCAAACTAGTTATGTTTTAGATCTGGTTTTTAAACCCGATTTCTATTGCTTTGACTGAAAAAGATGTAATGACACCAAATTTTATTAGAATTAAAGTTTTAACCTCATCAAAACAAAAAATAACTTCGTCACAAACTCATAAAACTGAATAGACGTAACTTATTACATATCGGTCTGCTAAGTCGGATGGTTCAGCGTACGGACTTTTTTTTAAAGCAGCAACGCGTGAGCATGACGGGAACGTCTGTGGGTCTATTTTTTAGAAACTGTATTCATTATTTTTAGAGTTTACTCGACCAACTTTTCGATTTTCACGTATGCGTAGTGGGACACGGTGCGTGTGCTTAAGGTCTCTCTTGTCTCTGGCGAGACGCATTGTAATATCAGGTGTGTTTTAATATCAGGCAAGACGCGTTGTAATGACAGGCGAGACTCGTTAAAAACAGATCATGTTGCAATGGCCTTGGGAAAGCAGTTTACCCTAACTTTCCCCAGCCCACCCACCTGTAAAATGGGTACCTGGCTAAAGACAGGCTTGAAATTTGTGGAATGTTAGTATTTGAGCGCCTTACAGGTTGCCGTACTGTAATGCTCTGGAATATGGGTTGCATTTGCTCTGGTGTGTATAGGCCTGATGGGAAAATAAGTAAAGTCATGAGACTGCCTTCGTTGGCGAAGGACTCTAAACATATATCATGTGAGATGTAATTTAAGGCGAGACGTGCTGTAATATCAGACGAGACGTGTTGTAATATCACGTGAGTTGTAGTATCAAGTGAGACGCGCTGTAATATCAGGCTTGACTCGTTTAATATCAGGTGAGTTGTAATATTAGGCGAGACGCGTTCTTATATCAGGCGAGACTCGTTGTAATATCAGGCGAGTTGTAAAATCAGGCTAGACGTGTTGCAATATCAGGCGAAACTCGTTGTAATATCAGGTGAGTTGTGGTGTCAAGCGAGACGCGTCGTAATATCAGGCGAGACGCGCTGTAATATCATGTGAGTTGTAATATCAGGCGAGACGCGCTGTAATATCAGGCGTGACTCCTTTAATATCAGGTGAGTTGTAATATCAGGCTAGACGCGCTGTAATATCAGGCGTGACTCCTTTAATATCAGGTGAGTTGTAATATCAGGCTAGACGTGTTGTAATATCAGGCGAGTTTCAATATCAGGTGAAACTCGTTGTAATATCAGGTGAGTTGTGATATCAAGCAAGACGCGTTGTAATATCAAACAAGACGCGTTGCAATATCAAGCGAGACGCGTTGTAAAATTAGGCGAGACGCATTGTAAAATTATCAGGTGAGATAAATATCAGTCAAGACGCGTTGTAATATAGTGTGAGTTGCAATATCAGGCGAGACTCGTAATATCAGTTGAGTGTTAATATCAAGCAAGGCGCATTGTAATCATCAGGCAAGACTATTTGTCTTGTGAGTCTTAGCCCAACCCTTTGGTCATGCTGCATTACGATGCCTACGAGGCTATTGTCTACTTGTCTTTCTCATAATTTCTCAGCCAGTCTTAACGTTTTGCATAACTTTTAAGAGGAAACACGTGTAAGGAGCGGGGACAACCATCTACTTTGATCGAAATAGTTTTTACTAATTTTTAAAAAATAAAATAATATACTCTATAGATTGGAACCAAAGAAGAGATAGCGCATAATAATTACATTTTTTAAAAGATGATAATTATCTTGAACCACGTTTGAGTTAAAACATGTTTTGTTCGTGCTGTTAAGTTGAAAGTACTAATGTAAAATATTTTCTTTAAGGGCTATAACTTAAAATGTGTACCAGCGACTTGTAGATCGTTTTCCCAGCTTGTTACACAATCATTGACTTGCCTTTGTGTAAGTCAGTTCATTGCAAACTTTGTTAGAAGCAAGGAATACGTCGTAATACACAAGCAAAATCATCATCAGTTAAAATTATTATCTCCATTGGTGTTGATATTGTAACAGTTGATCATGTAAACGGCATCAAGTTTTCTTAATCGATGTTTGACCGGATACCTGCCACCGGAAGCGGGGGGCATCCAGTTTGTCACAGGTCCAGTTTGTCACAGGATCAGTTTGTCACAGTTTATCATTTAGAGGGACCAGTTTGTCACAGGACCAGTTTGTCACAGGCCTGTACCAGGAGGACTGGGTTTTGTACATCCGTTCTTTGATGTTGTCAAACCATATTTATCGTCCTTTATTGCTTTTCAAGAAATGAAATAGTCTTAGAAAATTTTGATTGTGTTTGTTTTTTATCAATGTTTATAGACCTAATGTGTAAAAACAACATGGATGTAAATGGGGTCATTAAACATATTAATTTATTATTTTTTTTACATTAGGCAATTAAAAAGAACACAATTTCGATTTTTGTGTGCACATTATAACAAAAAAAATTGCAATTTAGTATTGAAGTTGCAATTTAAGATTTCTTACTTTATACCTAAACTTGTTGGTATAGAGATGGTTCCTTAGCAATCTTAATTCAGCTGATGCTTTTCAATGTTTCTTCTATCAAACTAAGCAAATTACTGTACTCTGTAAATGTAATGAACGCTGTTTTTTTTTATAAACAAAATTCAATAATGCCAACTAAACAATGATTCATTTACTATTTCGAGAATTTCAGTGATAATTTCCAACATGCAACACAATTATATGTATATATGCGACGTTAATTATTTTTGCTGGTATGGCCGCTATCCTCTATTTAGCCGATTTTTTGCATTGTCCTTTATGTTAATTTGTTTCTGTTACACACTTGACAAAGACAACAAAAATTTATTTAACGATAAGCGATAAATATGAGGCTTGGCTCAATGTGCTGTGTAAGCATCAGCCCCACCTTAGTACGGTAAGACGGTGCAAAGTGAGTTCGAGACTACACGAGTTTGTCCTGGTACATGTATTGTAAAAATCTCGGCAGACTAGCAAGTAGGAGTGGACCCTGACCTAGACTTGCCCCAGACATGCCGACCTTGAGAGCCAGGCAAGCGAGGCAGCAGTCACCTGAGGAAACCGCAAGAGTCAGGTGGACGATTGGATGATCACAACGAAACGAGACATACAGAAGAAAAATAGGTTTGAAGAATATTGAGAAAAAAAAAAAGATTTTATGCCAGACGTTGCGGTCTCCAAGCGGTATGCTTGTGGTTTCTCTTATTTTCTGCTTGATGAGCTACCACAGTTGCTTGAGGGCCTTCGTATTGCAACCACATAACAAGAGGCAACTTACTACGTTCTTAGTGTAATTTAGATTAAATGTAATGTAGATCTTTGTTGATTGATTACAAGAAGTCGTGCCCTAAAAACTCATGCCTTTAGTTATTTTTTTTTTATTATTATTCAGTTCCTACTTCTTGGATGGGGTTGGGGGGATTTGTCGAAATCTGTACTGACAGGCCTTTTGTTGCTGGCTATTTCAATATAGATTTGTAATTATCACAAAGCAAAATGGTTATCAGATAAGTAATAGCTTGTGAACATAAAAAAAAAATAAAAAAAGATCTACGAATTTGTAAAGACACAGGTCCAGTTTAAAGAGCTAAATAACACGTATCATATATATACGTGATTGTGTTGTGATAAACTCTGTCTAAAAGTTATTAATGGGTAATTGGTGATAAAAAGAGGCGAGATCATGGTATTTCCTTGACTTGATGTTAGAGTTGAGGCTAATGTTTAAATTTAAAAAAAAGCAGTGTTTAGACACGTTATAGCAAAGTTTACAATTATTCTTTTCTTTCAGTTTACTTTTTCGTTTCTTTTGGAGCTCCCTTAGCAGCCTTGTAGACCTAACAGTTGTGAGAAGTAATGAAAAGCTGGTTGTAAAAAATATAATCAATGAAAGCTGCTGCCTTGAATGATCTTGAAGAAAACTCAAGTTCGCCTGATGCTATTTCATTAACTCATTTAAAAGTCACAATTCATTCTCTTAAGCCAAACCCTCGCTATTTTTTCTTCTTATCAGTTTTTTTTCACTTGATGCTCCCGCTTTTTCTCTACATATAACTATAACTTGATTCGAGAAAAAGGAAACTCATAAACGGATCTACATCGCATTTGCTTTAGGAAAAGGAAACTATAGAGCTCTCTATCTTGTTATCTAGAGCTGGAGACGAAGCTTATAACGATGCACTAGGGCATCAAAAGAAATGACCTCTTAGCTTTCAAAAACAACGCAAGCGAGTTTTTTTTTTAGCGGACTTAGCTATATTTAAAAATATAAGCACAGTTAAATTTCAAACAATAACAAACCTCATTGTTTTCTTGCTCTACGCCTATCTTTTATATAGATGCGCCCCTAGCAGGTATGACAGGTTTACCTGGCGGAATTCCATCGAGGATTTCTTATGTTAGATCTATAAAATTGCTTTTTACCAGAAGAACATGTGTTGTTTGCATAATTTGTAGTTTAAACGTTGATACCAGATTTTTGTATAAGTAAAACGGTACTTTAAAAATATATATCGCGTTTTTCAATGTTTAAATGCATCCTTAATCAGCTTGCCAATATTGTGCAGCTGAGGATCTACGCTGAGCTCAAGTGACTGACTACAATGTCTATTGGCTAACTATTCTGAGGACGACATACCTGGCACGGCTGAACCTTGATTGTGACCTCTCTGCACTAAATTTAAAAAGGTCAATAAACCCTTTACAGAGTTATAATGCGTGCTGTCCATTGAGTTTGGAACAAGCAATATGGTTTGACAGCAATAAATCATTTTGAAACAAACAGGTCTGATTTCTACGTCCCCAGCACACTTGCTTCTTCTAAACAGTAAGCACTCATTGAAATGATTTTCTTTGTGTAACCGTCTCACCCTGTCCATGGAAGTGCACTTACTTTTTCCTCTGCCCAAATCCAAATTAGAGTTCACCTTTTTCCATTTATCAATGGGAAGAAAAATTCTGTGATGATGGTAAAGACGAAGAAGAAAGAGGAGGATAAGAAGAAGAAAAAGCAGAAGAAGGGAATAAGAAGAAAAAGAAGAAGAAGGAGGAGGAGAAGAAGAAGAAAAAGCAGAAGAAGGGAATAAGAAGAAGAAGAAGAAGAAGAAGAAGAAGAAGAAGAAGAAGAAACCTTTATTGTGTCTGACCAAACTTCTTAATCTGTAAAATTACACCTCGTATTTCAAACACAATACTGCACTTGAGAAGATCTTCCCCCATTTTTCGCCCTCGCAAAATTACTAATTATCTGCCTTTATTTTTGTATTTTCATGAATAGTATAGTAAGTTCTTCTTTTTTTAAACATTGGCGAAAGAGATTTTTGTTGAGCTTTCAGTGTCTAGTTACAAGTTTTTGGGTCTGATTAGATCCTAATTATGATATGACGACGTGACCTGCCTATGTTATGTCTACGTGTCTGAGACCTCGATCTTGAAACGGTCATGATGTCAAATGAAACTGATCGCCAGTTCTGAAAGTTTCCAGACTAGAGTTGAAACTCGGTCAACAAGACGTCCTGATCCCGCATGCACCTCCTCCAAGTCTGTGAATGTGCATGTCGGTCGTACATAATTATGTATGTCGGTCAATGTTGGCTGTGCTGCATTCCAATCGATAAACATCCGTCATGAATCTAGACACTTAAGTTCCCGACCTGAAGTAAAACATAAGGACAGTGATGATATCATCTATAAACTCTTGGGAGAAAAAAAAAAGAAAGCATGTGAACAGGGGTAAATCTAAAAAGAACGATAAAAGAAGAAAAAAAATTAACCACATCAATAAAACATTTTTGGAAATGCCATTGATGCAAAGCGGAGAGAGATTGAGAGAGAGAGAGAGAGAGGGAGAGAGAGAAAGAGAAAGAGGGAGAGAGAGAGGGAGAAAGAGAAAGAGAGAGAGAGGTGAGATTGAGAGAGAGGGGAGAGAGAGAAAGTGAGAGAGGAGAGATTGACAGAGAGAGAGAGAGAGAGAGAGAGAGAGAGAGAGAGAGAAAAGGGAAGGGAGATTGTGTCCAATTACTTACATTGAGTAATAACCAGACGCAATTCTTCTCGAGTCGGTCAGGGTGTAGACAGCGACGAGGTCAAGAGGTGGCTGCTGCAGACCACGCAATCCCGAGTCCAGTCGTGTCGCAAGGTGTGCATGAGTGGTTTGTTGACAAGTCCGACTCATAGGTCACCCCGACCTGATTTGTGCAGTCTACACGAAATTATTCGAACTTCTAGTCATATTGTTCTAACTACATCACCTATGTGTGATTTCCTGACATATAGTGTCTGAAATGAAGAGTCAAATGCAAGTGGGCGTACTGGCTAAAAATTTCTAACAGCTAAGGGGTTAATAAAAAAAACAAAACAACAACAAAAATGAACACATAAATCTACTCCAGGCATAGAATAATAAAGTGTGCCTTTTAAATATCAATGGAATTTAATAATAATTTAGATACAAATACAATAATTAGTAAATGTGTGGATTCTATTTTCCACAGAGAAAAGGAAGGATCTTACAAAAAAGAAAACTGAAGATTTTGATAGCTGAATATACAATATGAAAAAAAAATAGTTTAGGAAATCGAAAAGCTGTTGGTCACACACTTACACATAGACAATTTACGCATGTCTATTATAATAAACAATGTCGGTGATTTTTAAATTAAATTTTTTAGTAAATTATATATTCCAGCTCCAAGAGTACAGACGAAACAAGTAAGCTATCGGCTTTAGGCCTTCGTCAGACCAAAAAATAATAAGAGCATAATTATATGACACTTACATAAATAGGCACATGACTAACAATAAGAGAAAAGGAAAACAAATCTGTGTCTAAATTTCTAGGTACTTTCATTTTCTTCCTTTACCCACCTTTTTATCTTTAGGTTTTTTTGTGTTTATTGTTATCATTATATATATATTTTGTGTTGTTTAAAATAATATCATAGAGTTTTTTTTGTCAGTTTTGTGCCTATTTAAGTGAGTGTCTTATATACGTTTTTTTGTCTGACAGAGGCGTAACGCTTACTTGTTTTGTCTTCATTCTTAGAGCTGGAACTCACACCGTAACTTACTAAAACAAGTCTTAATATGTGCATCCACACTCTTTCATTGGGCAAATCTATCGTTTGAAGGGCTATCTATGTTTGTTTTTTTTTGCCAACATAAAAGTTCACTGCACCCATCAAAATAAGAAAAGAACAATCCACCGAATTCCTGTTTCAATAAATTATGATACAGGAAGCAAGATTAAATGAGTACCGCCCTTGTCCATAAATTTTAATTAGAATCCATAACAGCATACTACAACGCTCTCTAAATAGGTAAGGATTAGATCGATACACTTTGGTCTCGTAGTCTGGGTCACCATCCCTGGCAAAGACGTCATGACCTGGGTGATGCGATGTCACAGCTTCACAAACATAACGGCTTTGTATTAGTGAGGGGATCAAAACCAGCTAAGGATTTTAAAGAGGGATAAAAATACTACTGGCAACAGGACAAAAGAAAGACATTCATATCATCAACATTATTAAAACTATCATGATAATTTATAAAATCACTGTCTCGATCCAGTAACGGGTCTTAAAACCATATTTTATTTGAAAAGCAATCATAGCTCAATGCAAAATAAGGTGATTGATCTTTTGGTTTAAAATTTTGTAATAAATTTCTTCCTCGGCTTTTAATTTTGTTTTCCGCGCAATCCCACGATAATGTGTTTTAGAAGTGCCGGTTGACCTGAATAAACGAGACAAGTCAAGACTCTTAATTACATGGCCAGCAAATCTTAGACATATCGGTGGCGGTATCAATGAAAAAGAAAACCATTTTTAGCTCATGCGATTCCATTTTTCTCTCCAAATCTAAAAGTATGAATTAAAAATGTCGAAATAAAAAAAAAAAGTAGTTTGAGCAGATAATTCCTATCAGCATCCCAGATCATTCCGAGGTTCGATTTAATATTTTTAATATGTTCTGTGAGAATATTTTGGTAGGCTACGAAACATTTCCGTCGCCGTGGCAAAGTGGTAAGTGACAGTAAATTTTGGACAATAAAAATAATCAGAATAGTATTACGCAACAGCAACATTTAAAATAACAGTAATAAAAGGCCAATGATAATGATGACTATAATAATGATAGTAATAAAACAATAATAATAATAAATGAAATGATAATACTAATAAGGATAATAATAATGATATTAAAACATGACATTTATATTAGTATAATGACGATGATGATGATGATGATAATTATAATAAAAAAGCATGATAAAATTAATAAACCTATATAAAAATATAGAAATTTTTACTAGCCTCAGTCTGCGGGTTCGAAAAATGGCTAAAACGCCCTAAATTGTGCTAATAGGTAGGGTAATGCATCATTCTGGCGACATGCACCAAAATCTGGTTATTTTGACGCAGAATCATCGATATTTTTTCGTTTTTTGATTTTTCGCAATATACGCTTCTAAATTATTAAACTAAAAAAAGCTTAGAGGGACTTACTGCGGAGAGCTATTATGCGCACGTGGGAAAGAGCTCTAACCTCACGTCTCATTCAGCCTCAAGACACAATTCAGCTGCTCTAGATAATATTGCAGTCTAGCACGAATCTATACTCAGCCTTCTTAAATCCACATACCGGTACACAATCAAAGCCTGCTATAATGATTTTATCTAGATATGGATTTGTGTTAACAAGATTAATCTTGCAGTAGAAAATCAAAGTTTAGGGCCAAAAGAGAAGCTGGGAGAGGAAGAGACAGACGTGAGACATGCATAAATAGAGATGGAGGGAAAGAAGATAGATAGATAGATAGAGAGAGAGAGAGAGAAAGAGAGAGA
>BMAT01011332.1:48570-58965 GCA_019649035.1 Elysia marginata
GAGAGAGAGAGAGAGAGAGAGAGAGGGAGAGAGAGAGATCGATCGGCAGAGATAAGAAAAGGAAAACCAGCTAGATGGAAGAAAACGACAACGAAAAAGGCAGAAAAGGGTTGAAAATATAGAGATTGTCTCTAAATTATAAATAATATTACAAAAACTGTTTTGATTGATAATGGCAAATTCAGAAATCTAGTGCACCAAAATCATAAAAAAAATGTTGGCATTAGGTCTTACTGGGAGTATTAAGAGGAAAGACAGATGGAAACAAAAACGAATCCGAAAAAAAAAAAGAAATAAAACTTAGCACGAGGCAAAGAGCGAAGTGAACTTGGTTTAGGGACACTGCGACCAGACAGATGAATAAACAAATGGATCAGGATGGAAGAGTCTTGGACGTTGTTTATTTTGTTTTGTTACTCGCACTTTTGTAAACTGTCCATATCAGAGATAAGGCGCGGGGCTGACAAGAGTACTTCCTTAGACCAAGGTCTGAAAGGGTTGAGAAATGATTCTTTATTTTGCATTAGCTTTGAAGGCCATGAAAACCGAGTTATTTTGCAATAAGACATTGATGGCAAAAAGAGCGGATAAGATTGTAGGCTGCAACGGGAAGACAGACTGTTATTTTTTCTATTCACTTATGTTTTGGAAGTGCTTTTTAGACTACGGAAGTAATTAAGTCTACTCAGATATTTTGAAAGCTACTCTCAATTTAAAAGAGGTAAACGAAAAAAATGCATCGTTCTTCTCCTTTAGTTTCCACATTCGCATCGAGTTATGTCTGATACTTGCAGCGCATCAGGCTTATGTTCGTCAATGAAATTGAAAAAAAGTTGTTAAGTCCCCAATGAGTGACTATGACAACTGACAGTCTTGATACTTTTGAGTGCAGTGAGTTTTCACCATGTATATTTATTTATATCTCTTTAAAGAAGACCTTGTTATTGGACACAGCTTCCCAGCTCAGAGACTTTCAAACATTTGCCTCGTAGTTATTGCAAATGGGTGAAATATCTCGCAGTGGTTCTGACCTATATCTCTGCTGGATCACGTGCATCTCGGTAAAACACCAGTCTCTCTCGTCTTTCTTATAGCAGATTGCGCACCCCTTTGAGTAATAGATAGGAAAATATATTACGCAGCTTAAATAAAACGTCCTAAGAGCACTTACGACACACAACTCCACACCTGTAGTGGGAATCACGTGGTAGATTTAGGTCAAAATCATTTTTATTTTCTTATTTAAAAAAAGTGTTGATGTTTTAGAACGCAGTTTTTTGCTGAGCTTCCAAACGTAAAAACACAAATTTGTGAAATAAAAAAATGGAGAAAAAGACATAAGAAGTTCTTTTAATTAAAAATAGACAGCTCCAGAAAAAGAGAAATAAACCTACATTAAAAAGAGGTTTCCTCAATACATTTTCCGACATCTTACTAATTTGGACTTGTGATATTTTCTTCCATCTTTAATTTCTTATAAATCGAAAATCAGAACACAAATTACGAAAGACAAAATCAATGACAATAGCAAAGATACAGGCAAAATCAGCAGCAAAAACAACGGTCTAGTAATCCGGAGACTGTAGTTTCATCTTTTAAACAAAAAGCCTCTTCTTCATTTGGCATGGACCCTCAATAATCAGGTTGAGAGCCGAAGAGTTGAAGAGTTAAGCATCGGACTCAAGGTAAAGTAATGTCAATATGGGACTCTAGGTAAGGAAATATCAATGTGGGACTCAAGGTAAAGTAATATCAGTGTGGGACTCAAGGTAAAGTAATGTCAATAAGGGACTCAAAGTCAAGTAATGTCAATATGGGACTCAAGATAAAATAATGTCCATATGAGGCTCAAGGTAAAGTAATGTCAAAATGGGACTCAAGGTAAAGTAAGTCCAAATGGGAGTCAAGGTAAAATAATGTCATTAATTATGGGACTCAAGGTAAAGCAATGTAAAAAATTATGGGACTCAAGGTAAAGTAATGTCAAAATGGGACTCAAGGTAAAGTAATTCCAAATAGGAGTCAAGGTAAAATAACGTCATTAATTATGGGACTCAAGGTAAAGCAATGTAAAAAATTATGGGACTCAAGGTAAAGTAAGGTCAAAATGGGACTCAAGGTAAAGTAAGGTCAAAATGGGACTCAAGGTAAAGTAATGTCAAAATGGGACTCAAGGTAAAGTAATATCAAAATGGGACTCAAGGTAAAGGAATGTCAATATGGAACTCAAGGAAAAGCAATGTCAATAATTATGGGATTCAAGGTAAAAAACGTCAATAATTATGGGACTCAAGGTAAAGTAATGTCAATATGGGACTCAAGGTAAAACAATGTCAATATGGGATTCAAGGTAAAAAAAACGTCAATAATTATGGGGACTCCAGGTGAAGTAATGTCAAAATAGGAATCAAGGTAAAGTAAAGTCAAAATTGGACTCAAGGTAATTTAATGTCAATAATTATGGGACTCAAGGTAAAGCAATGTCAATATGGGACTCAAGGTAAAATAATGTCAATAATTATGGGATTCAGGTAAAGTAATGTCAAAATGGGACTAAAGTTAAAGTAATGATAATCGCTTTCAAAAGTTTTGTTTTCTCGAAATACCTGGCTCTAGTATTCGTCTGATTGTCTATGATTTTACGAGCGCGTTCAACACCACACAACCCACCTACTTCGTGATAAACTCATGGCATGTTCCCTTCTTTCATACTCTGGACCCTTCATCGTCTTCTCGTCCATAGCTTGTTAAAATCAGCCATACTATCAATTCAAACATTGTCAGAAAGAATTCAGGTGCACCTCAGGAGACAGTCCTGTCTGCTTGTCTTTCCTCTATCTGCACTTTAGACTGACGATTATCAGATTGACTCTTGTTTTGTTGACAAGTACGCGGACGATACTGTACCCAATGGCCTTATTAAGATCGCCAAAGATGCTGACAATATTAATCAAATTACGCCATTCGTCCATAAGCGTAAGAATAATTACCTTGTCCTAAACATTGACAGAAGCAAATAAGTTATAACTGATCTCCGGAACAACATCACATGGCCTAATGACATAGTAATTTCACTAATTGATTATAATAATAATAATATGAAAACCATTACGCGTTGACTTCTTTACATATCTAGGGGTCGTCTTGGACAGGAAACTGTAGCTATAATACCGATCTGTGTATGAAAAAATTGTTCACGAATTCATTGTTCACGAAAACTCAAATCTTTTGGCATAAAACAGGAATTTGTTACAAATGTTTCACGCCGCTGTTGTGAGGAGTATTCTAGCTTTCGGTATTACATGCTGGGGAAACAGTTTTTTTTTTTTTAACTATACAGAAACAAACTAAACAAGCTCATTTAGAAATCTGGCGGGGTGGTAAGTTGACGACAAAACCACACCGGCATACTCTGTAAATTTTTTAAATTTTACAAAAACTGTTTGGATTGATAATGGCAAATTTGGAAATCTAGTGCACCAAAATCATTAAAAAATGTTGGCATCAGATCTTACTGGGAGTATTAAGGGGGAAAGACAGATGGCAACAAAAACGAATCCGAAAAAAATACGGAAATAAATTTTAAAAAAATAAAAAAAAGACTAGACAGACACTGACTGACAGTACACACCAGCTTCATGACCAATGAAACTTGATACCTCGTAGAGGGAGGCTGAGAATGCCTAAAATTAAAACGACGCGGTATGGTAACTCATTCTTGCCTCGAACCAATGTACGGACAAATTCAAATTATGTTAATAATAGCATAAAATCTTAATTGTGTACGGTGTGAGTCTTATGTTAAGTAAGAAAGTTCATAGTATCTAGTTTTATATTTGTAAATCCCTCTGTGATTAATATTCTTTCTGTTCAGTCGTCTGTGATAGTTCTTTGCAATATATAACTATTTTTTATGTTCTAATATAATGCATCTGTAATTTATAAGTCACGCCTCAGTAAATGTATGTATGTTTTACAATTATCGAATTTATAGTCTCCATTGTTTTAGAGAAAAGCATAGGAAAGAATTTCTCCAAGTGGCATTGATAAGACTCTTGTATGTTGTATTATTATAGTACCTTGTTAGATGTTTTATTTATTTCTTTAAAATCAAGAGCAGTCTCATCAATAGTCATAAAGAGCGAACTACTGTTTGTACATTGCATTTTGTGCCATCTGCGGACACTTTTCACCTAAACCTGCCTCCTGGCTAACCCCATTCAATAACCTTTGAAAGCTGTTTCTGGAGGTTAAGTTGGGTTATTGAAAAGGGGGGAAGGGAGAAAGATAAAGATGGCATGCCATTAAGTTCATCTCGATTTTTATTCTAAATTCTTTCTTGTTAACCTTGTAGTTTTTCATATACCAATATGTTTCTAACTTCAGCCAACATCAGTCGGATGCAAGGCGCTGGACTCACTCCAGTCCTGTCAACTTTAGCAGATATTTGTGTTGGGATTACATGATATTTGCATAGATCTATATTGTGCAATGCTGCGCATACATGCATTTCTTACAGCTGTAACAACAGCAACATCAACAACAACAACAACAACAACAGCTGCTACTTTATTCAGTTATTAGGTGGTATGCTGAATAGTAGTTTTTGACATGACACAGTAATATTGCATTGCAATGACTTGCTTTATTATATCGTTAAATCTACCATAGACTGGAGTTCGAATTTAACAAAGTGAGCAGGGACAAAATATACATTGTAAACTTTGTCTCTGTTCTGGCTTGAACATTAAAGTTCGCGGAAAAAAGTAAACTAAAAAAGCTAGAAAAATCTGCCACATATCACCTAGGGTGGCATTTCCCAGCAAAAAAAAAATTGTAACGAAAAGCCACTGGTCCACATTGAGCAGGAAATGAGTTTTTATTTTTGTCTCGAAGATAATATTTTAGAAAACCTACTTTGGAATGAACTAGAACCTCTTTTTAGGAAACATAGTTTTCTTTAAACATAAAAAACAGTTGGACAACGAATGAGTCCTGAACAGGGATGCCGTGATGTTTTATAAACATGAACAAGGGCACGCTAATATACGAACCGTTAAAATAACCTATTTTGAAGAAAGTTTAGTTATTTTACGGCTGCAAACTACATTGTCATGACACCAAACGGTAATTGTAGGTGACTACGTAACTTTGACTTTGTTATTATGAATGAATAACAGTTTGGATTGTACGATTTTTGTTCGCCAGAACGTGTTGCACCTGCTTTCTTTGCTAAAAACGGAAACACACGTTTTTTTCTCATTTGAAATATTTTCTGCATCAGAAAGATATTGAACAAAATTATAACCGAAGATCCAAGAAGCTGAGGAAGCCTCCCTGTCGAAGGACTGAGACGCGGAAAGCTATAAAGTCGAGTGATTCAAATCAAAAGAAGTTCTGAATGTTTTTCTCCTGTTAAAATCTTAGATCCGGCTGGTGCATTTAGCTTAAAACATCTCTTGGTACCCTAAACATGTGATCGTAGTGTAGACATATATAGATACGTAGAGCTAATAAGTTTGTGAGACACTGATTAAGTTCACCGAAGCCACTAGAAGAGGAGGATCCACAAAATACTTTGAGGCATTTAAATTAATGCTCCTGTAACGAAACTGAATGCAAAAGAGGTTTGAGCACGAAGGAAATGCGTCATGTAAAGAACAGTAATCATTTTTTTTCAGGCTTGAGAGCTGGCGTCGCTAAAATTTAAGAAGAGCCAGTCTGTGGCATGCTTACGAGATAGCTGTATAAGCTGCATTTGACTTGTCCCGCGCTTTTAGATTACCTTTTTTTTCGCATTGAAGGCAATAAGTTCCTCGTGGAAACAAGCAGTGGAAGGCAGACAGTTGTAAACATAGTTTTATCTTATAATTATCAAGCAAAGATCAAAGTGGAGGGTCGGATATGCTAAAGATCAAAGATCCATTCTGCGCTTGATTTTGGGGATGAGATAGCGATAGAAAAAGATGAAAGAATGGAATGTATAGTTACCCATGTTTATTATATATGTATCGAAGGATTAACAACAATAATTAAAAAAAACATAACAACTTAAGTTGCTTAAAAGGGCATCCCAACCATGCACTTTCTTGTCTATGTTATGTCATTTTGCCCTCGTCACTACCCTCTTTAACATAATTATATGAGTTATTGAACGTTTTACATTCTTTTTAAGAAAAGTATTAAAAATTACAGTGTATAAGAAAGACATCATATCCATTTCAAAATCTGGCAAAAGTTTGCCGTCCTTTTCCAATTATCGGAAAAGTGAAGACTGTAAAGAGTTACTGGTTGATGTGTTTTCTGTTTTAACCAGATCAACTGTCAAAACATGGAAACAACGTTTTACTTTTAACCACTACTTTAAATGGAAAACTTACAACATGATAAAAATTGCCCATGTCACTTTATACCCCGATTATTTCTATTTCCTCTTTTTTGGTGTTTGTCCTTCTTGTTTCAATACTTTTTTGTGTTTGTACTTTTCTCTTTTTAACCCTTATTTTTTATCTGCGCTAATGCATCAGAGAACCTCCTTAATTGATGCAAAGTGTCAATTCCAAATATTTTTTTTGCAGTTTGTAAGGCATTGTCGAGTAAAAGCTTACGGGCACCCACTTAAGTTTAAAGAAGAATGAGAAAGACGATAGAACCCATGGGCAATATTAATTTTGAACTTGGTGGAGGAAACTGTAGAATTTTGAGTGAGCAGGAAAATTTAAATGGCATTCTACTTGTCTCAATCTTGAACAAATTATTTCCTGCAGTCGTGCTACTTATTGCCAATAGCGTTCAATTCATTACTAATAGAGGTCAATTTATTACCAATAGCGTTCAATTCTTCCAGGACCCAACAACTTGGTCTCCTCAAACTGCTGGACATAAAAAAACAACAACTGAGGTTTCCTACGGTCGCCGTCCACCAGTCTGACGACAAAACTGGATACTCTAATAAGATAAGGCTGATTTTGCCTTTCAAATTTAGAGAACGGCGAAAAGATAGTCTATTGTTAGAAAAAAAAGTTCGCTATAAAGGTGTCCCAGAGGGAAGGGGCTAAAAGAAGGTTAAGTGTCACAGAGTTGAGTGTTGGTAACAGAGAAACAGCCTAGGCAGTCTTCTATCTGTTGTGGAGCTGATGTGATGGAACCTCGACCCATGGTCTAGGATGGAACCCATGCCCAGCTTCTCTCTCTTTCTCATAATTATTCTGTGCCTGGGATGGTTTGGCTAGGACTCCCCACATACATGTGACAACAACATCCAGGTCCTCTAGTCCATGTCGTGTTTCGCAAGGAAAAGGGGAGAGTAGGGGCCGACTCGGGGGAGCTGGCCGTGGCTGTAAGCAGACCTCTGCCGGGGAGAGGACAGAAGTATGAAGTAAGCTGTGCTGTGCTGGACCGGTGTCTCACATCAAGAAAATCTGAAAAGAAGGGCGCAGAGAGGGATAGAGAGAGAGAGAGGGGGGGGGGAGAGGGGGGGGCGGTCCAGGAAGACTTTGAGACTCTATGACCTGGCGGTCACACCGGTCGATCTAGGCATGTCGAGGACAGGTCAACCTGGAAGACAGAGAGAGAGAGAGAGACAGAGAGAGAGAGAGAGAGAGAGAGAGAGAGAGAGAGAGAGAGACTCAAATGTTTAACCACTGGCAGTACGGAGCTCTCAAATGTTTCGGAAAAGAATAATAATTTTCGATGAAAGGCACATTTTAACAGCAGCACAGCTTGAATAAACCAATATTGAGGCCGACACTACAAACAAAAGAAAAAAAAATAACGCTTCTGATCTTTTTAAATGACTCTTTTTATGAGATAAAATCTGATGAACATTGAAGTTTGTTAGAAAAATATAAATAAAATGAAGATCATGACACACAAAAAAGCTCTCGGTGTTTATATGTAAACTTCAACAGGACCTTACCAGCCAAATCAAAGTGAATAAAAATTACATTTCATACTGGGCATTGTACCTTCATTTTCTATTTGGCAACGGAAGATAAGCTTTTCATAGATTTTGAGTCGAGATTATACAGGAGCAGCAGTATGATGGTGAAGCCTATGTAGCTAAGCGTCCCTGGCTGCGGAGGAGAAAAAAAAAGAAGAAATAGAAGAATAACAACAACAACAAAAACAATAACAGCAACAATACCAGCAGGGACAGCAAAGTGAAATGACTTTCTTCCGGTTCCTATTTCAGAGTTTCTTAACTGACATCGAGGTTCAACGAACTTTCAGACTGTAACCTTATCGGAGAGATAGATAGATAAATAGAGCGAGAGAGGCGGGTCTAACAATTAATATTTCTATAAAATAAAAATAGCTAGATTTTTTTTATCTAGCTCAGTACAGTCCAAGGGCACCCGAACTCAACCCTCTCATCTCCGGCTTCGGCCTCTCCCTCTCCAAACCCCTACTCAACCCCACCCGGCACTGAAATCTTTCGGCCTCTTTTCTCTGAAACCCTCACACTCCCAAAGCTAATTAGGCCTAGGCCTAATGTATTCTCGGAACGCCCCTCACCGGTATCGCAAAGATTTTATTTTTTAAAGTGTTAGGAATGTTTTGTAAAGTTCATTGCTCGCTCTTTGTGTGTATCAGAAGTTTTATTTAGACCTGTGATTTTAAGCTCAGGAACTAACGGAAATCTGATCATTATGCATCGTTCTCCTTTAAAATCACTATACTTAGTTATATTCTAAAAATGAACACCAATTTTGTCTTTTTTGTTTTCAAAACTTTGGATTAGGGTACCCAAACCCATCGTTATAGGGCAGAAATTGTATGTAAGGTAATGGATTAGGGGTTCACTCTTGTTTCATGTCCAAAGCAGATCAATGTTAGGTGTGCGATTCTTGGTATACAAAGGACTATTCTTTAGTCCTCAGGAAAGAACCTTAACATAATTTCATTACCGGTTCATAATCTCCTTGACAGTGAATATCCAAAACGCGGGCTTTTGAAATGATAAGTTGAAATGCTAAACCTATAATACGCTGACCAAGTTACCAAAGAGAAAGTATTTCGAGTGCGAAATAAAATGGACAGGCTCACTAAAAGATGTTCGCTCAAATACCATTTCAAAACGGATAAAATTAGAAAGTTATTGATAAAAAAACAAAGGATTGAAGTAAGATGGACGAGAGCTTATGTAGATACCGCACATAGATAGACAAGCAGAAGAGCAAACAGATTATACAGACAGTAAACAGACAGACAGATACATAGACAGACATAGGTAGATAGATGATAATTGTCATGTTTGCTCAAGTTTTGTACATTTCCATGACTTTGACTTATAAATTTCGCATTGCTCTGTCCTGATCAGATAGGTAGATAGATAGTCAGATAAACAGCCAGCCAGCAGACGTGTAAATGTGAAGATAGAATAGAAAGATTGAATAAAGAGGAACGTGTGGTTCGAGGGAAAAGTGAAAAATAAAGAGAGGAGAAAAGAATAGAGAGCAAGACAGACTTAGAGGCCGACAGACAGAGACAAAAAGTCACTAATCCAGTAACGCTAGTAGGCATACATCTTACAAAACATTTTATATTCATTTTTGATGGTGTGATAATCACGAATCAGTCCACAGTTATGAGAAATATTTTTTTTTCATCCAAGGCACACAGGATTGCTGCCACCATCCACGGCAGCCAACCCGCTAGACAACTTGACCTCGGCCGTGTCAGGACAAGGTCAGGCCGACCTTCCAGCCGTCTCCGCGAGCAGACGTGTAGGCCTAGTCAGCAAGGGTTGGGTTTTGTGGTGAGGCGGATCAGACAACACGCGAGAGCACTCCTATTATTGGCTGGCTAGTCGGCCTAACCTCGAAGTTGTTACTGCTTGGCGCCTGGAGCTCTGGTCACCGTCCCGCAGACTGGTGGGCCGGCAGGTAGATCATAGATCTAGACTTGATTAGTTTCTGCCTTGTCTCGCCGAAACAATTTCCTAACAACTAAAAATTGATTCTCATATTTATTCAGAGGTTTTAATTGGAAAAATGAAACCATGCAAGAGCTAAAGATAGTATCACGGTATCTCAAGCTGTCAGCCACTGTTACAGTCTAACCAAGGTTTCTTTTGTTTAGCTGATTTAGAATTTCGATCCGATATTTAAATAAAGTGAAACGAAACCTGGAAAGGATGAGAAAGGGAGAGAAAACAGAAGGAATAGCTAGGTTTGTAGAAAGAGAGAGAGAGAGAGAGAGAGAGAGGCAGCGACAAAAAGGTAGAGGCAAACACAAAGAGGGGAAAGAAGGCCGCAATGACTAAAGGCATCGCATCTGTCACGTAATTTGCATACTTAAACGATAAAGGTCAGCATTTTTTGCTTTTATAAATGTTTTTCGAAGTGTCATGGTTCTTCTTCTTCTTCTTCTTCTTCTTCTTCTTCTTCTTCT